>PVIU01007291.1:17218-93340 GCA_004026605.1 Ondatra zibethicus | reverse complement strand
CCAAGGCCCACCCCCATCCCTCCTGGCCTAGGAAGGAGTGCATTCAAAAAGACTCGGTTCTCAAAAAGTTAATACATGCAGAAGAGATAGGTCCTGGTGTCATTGTTTGTGGGTTTTCCATCTGCCAACTTTCGCCGCCACATTCAGAGAGTCTGGTTTGATCATATGCTCATTCAGTCCCAGTCCAGGTGGATTGGTGCGCTCCCATTAGTTCAGGCACACTGTTAATCAAACTCTCAGCAGTGTGAGAAAATCAAAGAAATGCTAGATGTAGTAAGTGACACAAAGTTCTGCGATGGTTAAGCTTTAACATCAGCTTGACACAGTCTAGACTTGCCTGGGAAGACAATTCAATGAGGGATTGTGTATATAGGGTTGAGCTGTAAGTATGTTAATGGAGAATTCTCTTATTTAAGCTAATAGGAAACCCATCCTACATGGGAACCATCATTCCCTAGGCACGGGTTCTTCACTATGTTACAATAGAGATCTAGCAGAGGGAAGCAAGTAAGCTAACGAGTGTCAGCATCTATTTTTCTGCTTTGTTTATTTTCTGTTCTGTTTTTGATTTTGTGTTTTGAGACGTGGTTCCTCTGTGTAATCTTGGATTCCAGGAACTCACTCTGTGGAGGAGGCTGGCATAGAATTCACAATGATCCACCTGCCTCTGTCTCCCCAACGCTAGGATTAAAGACTTGTGCCACCACTGCCCAGCCTCTTTCTGCCTTTTAACTGTGGAAGCAATGTGTCCAGCTGTCTTAAGCTCCTACTGCCTTAATTTCCCCACAGTAATGGATAGTAGCCTGGAATTGTAAGCTAAACACCCACCTTCTCTCACCTAAGTTGCTTTTTGGGCATTTTATTACAGCAACAGAGCTGAAGCTAGAACGATTTCTTTTTTCTTTTCTCTTTTTTTTTTGTGACAGGGTTTCTCTGTGTGACAGTCATAGCTGTCCTGGAATTAGCTCTTGTCGACCAGGCTGGCCTGCAGCTCACAGAGATCTGCCTGCCTTGCCTACCAAGTGCTGGGATTAAAGGCTGAACAATTTCTAAAATAAATGAGAAGCTTCTTCTCAAATGTTTAAACCTTGAAGCAATGATAATGACGACAAGACAAAGACAGAGGTCAAAGACCTGTGGATGTAAATGGTAGTGGAGGTTTCTTTTATTTTACCTCACTCTTTAAATTGATTTTTACTGAGCTCTACATACTTCTCTGCTCCCCTCCCCTTCACCCCTCCCCCCTTCACCCCTCCCCCCTTCACCCCTCCCTCCTTCACCCCTCCCCCACGGTCCCCATGCTCCCAACTTACTCAGGAGACCTTGTCTTTTTCTACTTCCCATGTAGATTAGATCTATGTAAGTCTCTCTTAGTGTCCTCATTGTTGTCTAGGTTCTCTGGGAGTGTGGTTTGTAGGCTGGCTTTCTTTGCTTTATGTTTCAAAACCACCTATGAGTGAGTCCATGTGATAATTGTCTTTCTATGTCTGGGTTACCACACTCAAAATAATGTTTTCTAGCTCCACCCATTTGCCTGCAAAATTCAAGATGTCGTTATTTTTTTCTGCTGTGTAGTACTCCATTGTGTAAATGTGCCACATTTTCCTTATCCATTCTTTGGTCGAGGGACATTTAGGTTGTCTCCAGGTTCTGGCTATGACAAACAATGCTTCTATGAACATAGTTGAGCACATGTCCTTGTGGCACAACTGAGCATCATTTAGATATATACCCAAAAGTTTTATTACTGGGTCTTGAGGAAGGTTGTTTCCTAATATTCTGAGAAATTGCCACACTGACATCCAAAAGCGCTGTACCAGCTTGCATTCCCACCAGCAATACAGAAGTGTTCCCTTTACCCCACAACCTCTCCAGCATAAGTTGTCATCGGTGTTTTTGATCTTGGCCATTCTTACAGGTGTAAGATGGAATCTCAGAGTTGTTTTGATTTGCGTTTCTCTGATGACTAAGGATTTTGAACATTTTCTTAAGTGTCTTTCAGCCATTTCAGATTCCTCTGTTGAGAGTCCTCTATTTAAGTCTGTACTCCATTTTTTATTGGATTATTTGTTCTTTTGATGACCAATTTCTAGAGTTCTTTGTATACTTTGGAGAGCAGACCTCTGTCATATGTGGGGTTAGTGAAGATCTTTTCCCATTCTGTAGGCTGTCATTTTGTCTTGTTGACCGTGTCTTTTGCTTTACAGAAGCTTTTCAGTTTCAGCGAAAGATCTCCCATGCTCTTGGGTAAGTAGAATTAACATAGTAAAAATGGCAGTCTTACCAAAAGCAATCTGCAGATTCAATGCAATGCCCATCAAAATCCCAGTAAAATTCTTCACAGACCTTGAAAGAATGGTACTCAACTTCATATGGAAAAGCAAAAAACCCAGGATAGCCAAAACAATCCTGTACGATAAAAGAACTTCTGGAGGTATCACAATCCCTGACTTCAAACTCTACTACAGAGCTACAGTACTGAAAACAGTCTGGTATCGACATAAGTACAGACAGGAGGACCAATGGAACCGAATCGAAGACTCACATATCCACACACTTAACAGTCTGGTATTGACATAAGTTCAGACAGGAGGACCAATGGAACCGAATCGAAGACTCACATATCCACACACTTTTAGACACCTGATTTTTGACAAAGAAGCAAAAAATATCAAACGGAAAAAAGAAAGCATATTTAACAAATGGTGCTGGCATAACTAGATATCAACATGGAGAAGAATGAAAGTAGACCCTTATCTATTATCATGCACAAAACTCAGGTCCAAGTAGTGTAGGTTTCTTAGTAGCTAGTGCTTTTGTCTGAAAACAAGCTAGGAAGAAGAGCCAAGTAAATCAGAGCAGAGGGTAGCACACATGCGTGTTTTACCAAAATATTGAGCTGCTGTCCCTTTAAAGAACATGGAAGGTTGTGGTTCCAGTTGTCTGTACTGAACTGTCTAACTCCAAACATTCTTGAACTACAAATTCTTCGTATGAGAAAGGATATGAGAATACTTACTCAACTGAATGATAATCAGAATTAAAAGCACCATATGAAAGCAAAGAACTGCAAAGTTTGCTAACAGTTCTTGAAGGATAATCGCTTGGCACAAATGATCTCTTCTAATACACAGAACATTGACAAGAAAATCATTGACTGGTTCTTAATATCAGAGGGAGAGAGAACCTGCAGAACAACTCATCTGGATAGGGGCTGGTGCTCTGGTAAATGGTGAGGGTGCTATCCTTAAGTGATGCTTATCTTTGTCCACATGATCTAACAACTGCACTGAAGACCCATGTTTCCATGATTTACTCCACATTTGAACTAGGAAAATGGCAATAAATTATGTGGCCACCTCAATAGAAATGGTTGTATCCCACTGATACTGACTATGCTCTTTTTTCCTTTGCAAAGTATTTATAATGAAGAACTTGAAGGAATACCCTTGGTTTGGGAAGTAGGTCTTTTCAAATTCACTTTGTGTTTCTAGTTGTTCACAACTGAAATATGTTTAAAGGACACAGCTCTTCAAATGCCACGAGATATGTTTAAGTATGTCACACTGCTGTTAACATCTTCTGCAGACATAGAAAACCATTACCCCGAAAGAACATACGCGATAGGCCACAAAACAGAATTCTAGATGTTTTGGTAATGAATTTCCTAAGAAGTGTGACCAACAGATTGGGAATTTGAGCTCCAAAGCTTACAGATCTATTTACAGACTAGGTCTGTCATGTGTTTGTTATGTGAATATGGGAATGTTCACTCACCAGCTATAGCTTTATTTTCTTCTATTAATTCAAAATGGAAATGAAACCTATTACTTAACTCTTGCTGTGACAGTTAAATGGGTAGGTTCACATGAAACAAAGCATGGCATGCTGCTCAGAGCAAATGCTGAGATTGATATCTATTCTTTCATACTAAATGTGTCATCATCTAATCTTAGATTTACTTTTTTGATACATAAAATACACACTTGATTATGTGCCACTTGTCATGGAAGTGAGGCCTTGGTATCATTCAAATACTGGGAAACATCTGAAATTAATTACCTTTGCTGTAAATACTCAGTGTAAGTTGTCAATGAGTCCAAATCAAAATTATAAAATATTTTCCTCAAAACATAGTTTATTTTGAAAGTGTGGACCATTGTTGTTTCCTCAAACTGAGATCCTACTGGGTATCATGTGACAGAGGGGATTCTCACCAGGTTTACTGATGTGGGATTCTCCTTTGCATGCTATGAATATATTTTATTACCATTGGTTAATGAATAAAGATGTTTTGACCAATGGCTTAGCAGAGCAAAGCCAAGCAAGAAATCTGAACAGATATATAGAAAGTAGGTGTAGTCATGCCATGTAACTGCCAAAGGAGAAAGATGCTACCTCCAGAACCTTCCTGGTAGGCCACAGCCTCATGGCAATGCATAGATTAATAAAAATAGGTTAATTTAAGATGTTAAGAGTTAGTTAATAAGAATCCTGAGCTCATAGATCAAACAGTGTTGCAATTAATATAGTTTCTATGTGTTTATTCGGGCTGGGCGGCTGGGAAACAAGCAAGCAGTCTCCACCTACATACACCCTACGGTTTCAAACTCAGTAGAAAACCTGCACTTTCAGTGCATTTGTGGAGTTAGCTTCGGCATGGAGACAGTAACAGTGTTCTCTTTCACTTGTGTGCATTTGTTTTAGTTCTCAAGAAGGATCATGTCAAAATCATCTGAGGAATTCAATTCCTCCTGTTCGAGAATCAAGAGATGCCTATAGCATCTTTCTGTGCATGAAAATATATTATTCTCATTTGTGATTCTTTGTGCCTGTAGGAAAACAGAAAGGAAAATCTGATATAATTGTTATCTCATGGAAATGGCATTTGTGCTCATTGCTGATGCTTTCCTATGGGTAATTTTACAAGTGAAATTGGTCCCTTATTTAAGCACTGAGATTATTTGATTTTCTTTAAAGAGACAGGTGAAATTAGAATTGTAACCTAGTTACTCATTCAAATATTTAATGGGATCTGCAATGTTCATTTTGAAATTCTACTCTAGTTGCATTGACAGCATAAGTTTCACATCGTCTCCTAATTGAAATCATACGTGCGTCTGCAAACTTTTCACAGCTGGTCTCATATCAAAGCTCTTCCAGTTTCTTCAGTTAGATGGCAAAAACTGGTAATTAATCTTTGGAACACCTAACTCTCCTCTACTCCTAGGCAATCACCATATACACTTAAAGGAAAGAGATAAACTTCGGGATGAGAAAGTTATGACTTAATAAAGCAACTTAAACTATTTTTAGATTTATATCTGTCGTGTGTGTGTGTGTGTGTGTGTGTGTGTGTGTGTGTGTGTGTGTGTGTGTGTGTGTTGTCTGCATGTCTGCATATATGTCTACAAGCACATGTGTGTCTGGTGCTTGTAGAGGTCAGAGGAAGACATCAGATACCCTGGAACTGGAATTACAGGCAGTTATGGGCTTCCATGTGGGTGCTGGGAATTCAACCTGGGTCCTCTGGAAGAGCAGTCAATGCTCTTAACTGCAGGACAATGTCTCCAGTCCATTTATGACTTAATAAAGCAATTAAGAATGAGATGTTTGAACTATTCTCTGCAAGCATCTATTCAACTAAACAACTCAAAGTTTTCTTGGTAGAATATGGCCTGTGAACTGATGTGTTTAAGACCCACTTTGAGGAATTAGGAAGATGACTCAGTATATAAAAGAATATGCCATAAACATAGTAAGATCTGACTTCAAATTTCCAGCACCCATGTGAAAACTGGGTATGGCCAAATGTGCTTCTAACCTCAGTGTTGGGAGACAGTGATAAATAGATCTCAGGACCTTCCTAGCCAGCCAACCTCGGTGAAGTGGCAAGCTTCAGGTTCAGTGAGAGAGACCAGGTCACACACACACAGGAAAAAGATATAGAGCAATACATGCAGGTTGTAAGACCCCCTGACACACACACACATACACACACATACAAACAAAACAATCCACTTGACTAATAGATTAACTCGACTGCTCTCACAGTGTGTCTCCTGGGTGTGTCACCTGTCCCCTCACTAGTGACATGGAATTGTCAAGGTGAATGTCATCCACAAAATCTTCTTACATGAAGCATGTCACACAGCTTGCAACAGATTTAGTAGTTTTTTTATCTTTACAAAATTATTCCTCTCAAAGTATTACATACTTGCATTTAACCTTGGAAACAAGAGAGTGCAGGTAAACATTGACCAAATAAAATCCTATCGTCTCGTCTAAAGAATAACCATTATGTAGAGTGCTAGTCGAATTTGGTTACAAAAATCCAACACTGCTTTTCTACTTTAAGAGTTAGAGCAATATACTCTCAGAGAGAAACAACCAAGAGCAGGGAGCTGCAGAGGAAAAGCAATAACTTTCCTCTTCCTCTATTACTGTTCTTCCACAAAGCAGAACAAATTCATTAAAATTTACATCCTTATGAAGTCACTTCTTTTGCTGCTAAGTGGAAAGCCTGCTTTTCCTGGCTTTAGTAACCTTAACTGACATTTACCAGCATGCTATTGTGGAGGTGAAAGTTGAGTTTACTTACACCAACTCAGTCCTCCCACTTTTTCTTTCATTGGGGAAGGTGACAGCAATGATACAACTGGAACTTCTAGAAATAAGTTTCTCTTCTTAAACGCTCCAGTTTATGATATTGTTTCACAGCAGACTAAACAGATTGAGACAGTAACTATCCTATATCTAGTAATATCCTTCAGTTCTACTTCATCTCGGTAACTAATGACTGAGCTCTTGCCTGTTGATCCCCACCTGTAGGGGCACATTGCACTCCTTACCTTCCGTAATGAATGTCTCTACCTGTGCTCTGTAAGATTCACTACCTTCAAGCTCTGTGATAAATCCAAAATTAAATAGACATATGTTGCCTATAAGTCAAGGTGCTGAAAACTAATAAATGGCTGTTACAATATAATGACTTCACAAATACTCTGCAGGGAGTCCACTATAATGTGTGCCCTTTGCCTTATGTGTAGCACCACACAGAACCCAGGGGAACCAATATGCAGAGGTATTAAACATTCTGATCAAACTCCATAACTGCACTTCAGTATTTGCTCAACATTAAGACTTATTTAGTTTGCCTTACATTCAGACCATGACATTCTTAGACACACCAAGATGATACCTTCATGGGAATTTATGCTCATCTTCTCTTCTTTCTTTGAGAACCTGCATGTGGTTTTTCCCTGTGTCAATACATGATCAAACAACTGCATTGAAGACCCATGTTTCTACAACCTACTCTACATTTGAACTAGGAAGGCAGCAATAAATTATGTGGCCATTCCTGCTCCATTTTTGCATTACTTGCTTTCTGCTACGCACTGCTCAGCTGAGATTTCTTTCCCCTCAATTTCTGATTCACTTCCACCAGCAAATGTCATCAATTTAGCAATTTAAGCAAAGTGTACACAATCCCTTCTTTTTTCATTACTTTTATTATGAGAATTTCATCCAAGTACTAGGTTTACATAATTTCCACGCAACTTCTCCTCCCTCCAACTCTTCCCAAACCCCCTCCACTTCTCAATTTCATGACTGCTTCTTTAATTATTATTATTATATGTACAGATAGATATGCATATATAAATTCATCCACTTAAGTCCATTTGTGTTGCTCATGTGTACAAGTATTTATACTTGTTGAATACTTGCAATCAAATAATCAGGGAGCTCATGTAGAAAAGAATTACTATTTCTTATACTGTTTTTGAGGTTCAAAAATCCGGGGAAAACTTATAATATGTATAAAACTCAGATTACCTCAGAATATTAGACCTGAGCTATTAGGCCAGCATGCCTTAACCACTCTTTCCCTCTAAGCTCATTCATGTGACTGTGGTAGATATATTATTTCCTTGTGACCTCATGGTGTTGCTCCCAAACAGGTGTCTTGGATATTTTAAAGAAACAAAGAAATAAGACCCCCTGTGCATGCATGTGCGCGTGCGTGCACACACACACACACACACACACACAGAGAGAGAGAGAGTCACAGAATAGAAGTTACATCTCCTACTCTTGAAAGTGACAATAATTTCCCTATATTCTATCTCACAGTAGAAAGTTATTATGTCCAGCCTATTAAGGAAGAAACAAATTAGCTTCTGTCTCTTGAAAACTGCATCTACAAACTTATAAACATATGCTTACCGTCACCACCACCAACCACGTGAGTAGAAGGAAAGGGTGATACAGGTGTACAGCAGAACTTAAGAACTATCAAGAATCTTGACAAAGGTAAAAGAGTTAATGTGATCATGGAAGGAGGCTGAATTAGAACAAATGCCTATATTAAAATAGTAGAAAGCATTGGTACTTGCTGAGAATCCAATGCATTCTTAGCACTATACTAGGGCATCATATATCCTGTCTCATTGTTTTACCACTAACAGCCATGTATTCCCTGTGTTCCCACCTCTAAAAGCCCCAAAATAAATGGATTAATTAGGATGAATTTTGATACAGAATAACAGAAACATGTGATAAAAATTTAAATGCAATAGAGGATTTCTTTCCAGTCTGCTAGTCAATCATCCACAAAAAGATACCTAATGCCCCATATATATTCCAGGAAGGAAAATATAAGAACTTAAAGAATAAAGAGCCAAAGTTGTATGTGAACTGCCTCATCAGCAGACATAACTTGAAGTTATACAGCATACCTTCCACCCGCATGCTCCAATTTCTTCATTGGCTGAGAAGTTCTTGATACTCATGAGTTACTGAAAATTGGGGATTTTATAAGTGGAAGTAAATGGTGGTCTGAAGGGAACCATGAAGTCATCTTGGCTTCGCTGCCTTGAGAGGTATGTGTCATGGGTTTCTCAGGTTAGAGTCCATGGCTCCAAGGGCACAAGGTGCCTTCCAGCTCCTGAGAGACTGATCCGCTCCCTCAGGCAGTGAATCATCAATGCTGCTTTGGGTTTCTCTGTATGCACCTTTAGTAGTCAAAGAAACATGTAAATATGACAGGACAACTGATTTTAGACATTAATTTTGTATACCCTGTGTGGCTTGTAAAGTTCACTGTATCTGGACAACTACATCCGTATTGCTCCTTGGAATTGCCATTATATTCTGTTTTTGATAAAAGTATTGAAAAGTCTGATTGCTATTGCTCTCTATAAAATTGTCACAGCTCAGTTGTACTGTGGCTCCTCCAATCTGGCCTAATTTCATTTCATGAGGCCGTTATCAGTTGACCTTGGCTCAGTAAGCAAAGTCAGGCACTTCAGGACAGTGGTCTCTGAAGGAGAGAGACAATTAAGAGTACTGAGTTATCTGTCATACTGAGTCCACATCCCTCAGTGACTCATAACTTCTATCACTCCACTTGGCATATTAGCAAGAAAGGATTAATACATTCTCATCCTCCATGCATCCTATTTCTTTTCCAGAAATTTGACTGTCTTTCAACCTCCAATACTTAATTTAGCTTTTGGGTAAACAAATCATGTACTCAAGAAGCTTGTAAATTTTTCTAGAAATATTTCCAATTTTCCTCTGTTCACTTTTCCTTTCATTTTGTTTGTCTCTACATTAATCTATTAATATAAACTGTTATCATGCTTTTGATATAAATGAGAAATAAGGAAAGTAATATTGGAGTTTCAAAACACCCAATAAAGTTGTGGGATCACTTACATAATTAATTGTTGTAAGTATTTTCAATGAAATATTTATACTTTATAAGTTTAAAAAAATTAAAGCAAGAAAAATGTAAATTTTTGCACACTGATTTTTCTCTCGTGGGTTGCTTTTAATTTATTTAAATTATTGTTTTAACAGTTTGTTATCTTCTTCAGAATTTTAGGCACAGCAAAACACTCTGAAATTCCTAGATTCATTTTATCAACCTAATTATTGAGACTTGGGCTCAATAATTTTTTTTACTCCCATAATTAATAAATGGTAAACTTGCCATAAAGTGCACACACACACACACACACACACACATACACACACACACACATGAATGAATTAATGAAATCATTTCTTAAAAAGAAAATGAGACTTAGGACTTAATAATTCACAAGCCTAGCTAAGTAAGTCTAAGTCAGCCAGTGCCATCTATATCCAATAAAGCATTGACCACACAGATTTTTCTCATACTACAGCATCCACTGAGATATAGATCCTTCTCAACCACACATCGGCAGGCTTGACTCATACATCTACCTGTCCACTGAATGACTGACAATCACACATCGTACAGCTATGTTGATAAGGTTGGAGCTCTTGAGTGTTTTTGTCACACACAGAGAAAGAATTGCCATGTATGATGATGAATATGATAATGAGTTATATAATCAGTTCACCACATATGTGGACATTATGTCACCATATCTATATTTTAAATATGTACAGGTTTTATCTGTCAATCTTCAACAATCTGGGGAAAGTAAAAACTGTCTAGCAGACTCCAGATACAGATGCATATTCTTACATTGTATGAATTGACAGTAACAGGACCAATTACCCGCTGAGTTATATTTAGTTATTTTTCTAATAAGCCAACACTTAAACTTTTGTGTTAAAAATCATTATTTTCTTGCTTGCTTGATTTTTAGGTTTCTATTTTTATTTTTTGTGGTGGGGGACACTGCAGGGATGAGAGGATCTGGGAGAATAGGAGGAGGGTGGAACTGGGGTGCAAAAGTATCAATAAAGAAGCTTAAGTTTCCAAGAAAAAAAAAGCATGATTTGTAGTACTAATTTTGCACATGTGACCAATTCTATGTCGTTGTTGGTATGGAATCCCATGGACTTTGGCTTATAGCATGCAGTCTTTACCTGAAAGACTTCATAATCATTAAAGTACCCCGTTTTCCACACCTAAATTAAGTTCTCATATTCTTTAAAAGCAAGCTTCAGAGTGGTCTGAAGCTAACCTTAGTTTTCCAAGGCACTCTCCTCTGATTGATGCCTTGACAACTCTGTACAAAAAAGGTTGTTTGATGTATGTATGCATAATAATTATACTGTCTTGTGTATGACTGATCTGAATTTTGTAGTTTTTTTGTAAATTCAGAAGAACTAATGAACCCATGTGAAATACTATTATTACAGTCTCAGTGTGTGATTGACACACTTTACAATGTGTGATTGACAGGTGCCCACTGGATAAGCATGTTAAAGGTATCAATGGACACAAGCCCACTGTACTTACTGACCATAGAATTAGCATCATGTATGGTTCCAACAATGATTCCAAAATACGTTTTGGCTAAATAGTCCACACCTAGATCCCTTGCATTAGATACTGGTATTCAATAATTTTACTATGGAAAAATAAGGACATAGGCAATAGATTCCAACATAAATATGAATATCTTAGCCTGAGAAAGCAAATAATTTTTTCAGTATAGTTAAAATTAGCCAAAAGTCATTTTTTATCTGAGATTAAAAATACAATTTTTTTTAAAAAAAAAAATCTTGTCTGTCTTTTCTCAACAACTGCAACATAAATTCCCTGAGTATTCTTTTTAATGATGGAATCTTCTAAAGTGCCTTGCTCATGGCAGAAGTTCAACAAATTTTTGTGTGCTGATCAATTGTTTAGGGATAAGAAAATAAATGACTCAGACATAAAATCAATATAAGACCCAAGGCAATGTGTTTTTGGTTTCTTCTAAAATACCCTTTTTTTTTTGAATGCACAGAAACACTTTTAAAAGCTCTTGTTCTAATAAAGCATCCCTCAAACGACATTATCCTAGCTAAGTTAATGATATTATAAGTAAAATAATTTACATAATATCATAAAACCATGGCTATAAGTAGGCTTTCTATTAAAAATGACCAATACACCTTTCTTAAGCTAAGAAAAATTCGACATTAGTAATTAAATAGTGGGTCTTATGACACAGTATCTTTCTCTAAATGTTCTTTTTATGTATGTAAAATATTTAATGTAGGAATGCTCTCAAAGATAAAATAAGAAAAAGGAATGAAGCTATAAATAAAATTCTAAAAATTTAAAGAAAGTATAAGACCTGTAGAGAGAAAAGAGATCAAAATAGAAAGGTTGAGATGTTTGTGGTTAAACAATAAATCAAAACACTATTAAAATCGCTTTTCACAGAGGCTCCATGCAGAAAGATGGGAGGGAGGATCTGCAGTCTCTATGTGAAGGATATACTTCTACTTCTTCTGTGTAATTAACTGACGAAGATGCATAAATGGTACCAGAGTTACACATTCCACATCTCCCTGAATAGCCTATTCCATTGTTAAAAGCCTAGAAAATGAGAAACTTCTTCTTTATAATGAGTCAAAATGGGTTTCTTTGAAACTGCTTCCTGTTGGCCTTTGTTACATCCTTGCAGTCATGTGCATGTGGATTTCTTCCTGAGCAGGATAACTTCCAGTGCTGGCAGTTTGCTATCTTGTCTAACAGTCTTTAGTGCTCTGTGTTCATTCAGAATTACCTTGCTTAGGGCTCTTTACATCATCTACTTAATCAGCTCTCATATATTCTCATATTCTCTCAGAAAAGTCCCTCAACACTTGAGGAACACCATGAAAGCAGGCTATGCAGGCCATTTACTAGCGGCCACTCAGCAATCACCTGTTGTCCCTGCTATAGTACCTACATTTCCCATTGGGAAAGTCACTTCTCCACTTTAGAATTTATTTTAGTGAGAGATAATGAAGCCACTGCCTTAAATCTTTAGTCTATTTCAGCTTGGAAACATATAATTTTATATAAATCCATTAATAAAATACTGAGGATTCTGGAAAAGAAGCAACTGTGTCCCAGAAATCACTGTGAAATAATTTCTACCAATAGAATATGGAAATGAATAAGATTGTAACTCATAAATAAATTTTTTGTAAACCACCTCATAGCTGTGTATAAAGAAGCCAGTAGAGGAGGCAAAGCCAACAAATGAATAATAATAGTATGGTATTCTTTTAGTCATGAATATTTATTATGTATCTTCACTAATAAATACATACACATACAGATCCTTATACATACATGCACATATACTTACTTCTACATATATACACACAATCGCCTACACATATGCACATACATGATGGTTCCTCAAACTTTTCCCTCTGCCTGGGCATTCTTCCTTCTCCTTATCTTTTTGTTAGCGTCAATCCACCCTTCACATTTTAGTTGTAAGACCATTTCCCTAGGAAAGCCTTTGTTGACTTCTCCTATCAAGTCAATTTTATATCATAGCAGTTTCTACATTACCAAATATGTCATGTATTTATTGTGATAACAATATTTCATGCATAGACACATATATCTAACAATTTCCTAACTATCTCTCCTCTCCACTAGAACATAAGAAGTTTAATGCTGGACATCTTACTGTTGTATATATCATGGTATCCCTGGTCCTGGCATGCCAGGGACAGTCAGTGTATTTTTTTTAATGAATGTTGTAGTAAAGGCAAACATATTACAGAGAATGTTAATACAAGTGGTGAACTCACTCTAGAGGATAAAAGTCAGAAATTTGGAGATAAATTATAAATGACATAAACCTTTATAAATGAGAAAATGCACAGAATTTGAGACCTCAGTGCTAAAATATGACAGAGACCCAAGGATCCCAAGTGCTACACCCTCAACAGACTTCGAAAGTAAGGAATAAGAGTTGGGGTTTAGTCAGACCAATGATTCATTGCTATGAATATTTGCATGTAAAATTGTTTAGGCAAAAAAACATATTATGTGACCTACTGCAGTTTTCAATGCCAGTATGATGAATAAATATAAAATAAAGAGGTGGAAAAGACTCAATTTTCTTGAAAATACTTGCCACTGGGAGTTTGACCATGCATGCTCCAGTAAACAATTGGACATGGATTGCTTTTTGTGTGTTTCTTTGTTTGTTGGCTCCTATTTTGGATTGGGAAGTCATGGGGGCTCAGACCTGAGAAGACTGGGAATGGGAGTGATTGGAGGGTATGGTATGAAATTTCCAATATAGAAAAAAGCAAAAGGAAAAAAAGAGAAATGAGTCGGGATTTAGAAATAGCAGTCACAATATGAAGGACTCCGAGAAACACACTCTGAGAGCCTCTGGGCCAAGAATGAAGATGGAATGTCTGGACACTGTGAGGAGTGAGAATAGAGGTGAGTTGAGTCTGAAGAGCACTGACGTTAAAAGGAGAAGAACAAGAGATGAATGAAAACAAAAAACTTGACTATGAGAAAGACTGCGTGGACTGCAATCAAAGTACAAGTAGCTATACACTCAGGTGATTAAAATGGTTTACTTTATACCAGGGATCTAATTTATTACAGAATCTACATGAGGGTGCACTTATGATTCCTTAGGCTCCATACTTTTTTGACCAAACGTACGACAAGATAGATGACGGCAAAATAATTGCCTCCAAAACTAAGCTAAGAATTGCATCATCATGGTGGTCACTTTTTATTGATGCAAGTAGAATAAAATTTAGAATACCTTTAGACAGTGAGGGTACAGCTAGAAAGATTTCTTTCTGTGTTGTAATATAAGCTACTGAACAATTTCAATTACTGCCTCACTAAATACCAACTGGACATAAATAAATTAACAAAGCGTAATTGGGAAATGTCAATGTTCCCAGATGCTGATAGCCAGACTAATGATGCCAATTAAGAAAATAGACTTTGAAAATAAAACAGATGCCTGGATATACACTGGGGATGCAATTCTTGAAGACTTGGAGGCCCAATAGTAGAGGGAAGGAGCAGGACAATTACGTAAAAGTTGGGTGAGTTTAGCCAGGAGTACATGCATCACCCTAGTGTGCTTGTGCTGGGGATTGGAAGGTTACTATGTGCAAATGCTACACACAGAGCTCTGCCCTAAAGCAGCAGCAGAATCATTCAGCACAAAGTGACTGAATACCTATGAAGCAGTAGGTACTGCTCTGAGTACAGTGAGCAGTTATCAACCGTCAGGGTTTTCTGGTTTTGTGAAAAAACATATTAGAATGGAGATAAAATTAAACCATGTGTCAACCCATCACTCATGTTGTGTAAAATTTGAAAATTAGAATAAGGGAATGATTATCTGGACAAAAGTGAGTAGTTAACAAAGGTCCTCAAATTTATTACATATTAGCAATCCCTGACTTTTAGATTATATTTGACTTTGTTGTAAGAGGATATGCAAGGTATTGCTTAGAGAGAGCTGTGGGAAACAAATTTCCAGGTATAGTAATTAAGAACAGAGTAGAGACAACAACACACACACAAATGGGAAATAAATTTTCGTTGATTACCAAACATCCATTCTTGTCTTCTTTTCCTCTCAGAATTGAACTTTAGGGGTGAAGAAATTCTACTTCCATCATCTCAGGAGCTAAGGACAAAACAGATATGACACAGGTTAAGAGGAAAAAAGTCATTATTCAATCTTTTCACTGATGCAGGAGCACTCATAAAAGATTGAAGATCTTACCCCTCCATAAAAAAGCAGAAGCAGTTAAGAGTCAGCTGCTTAAGCAGAACCAGGAGGAGAGGGAACTGTGCACATGTGACTAAACATGCAGAGAAGCTTAGAAGATGAGAATCGTCTTAACAAGGCCTGCACAACATTCTGCTGTCTCGACTTGGATATGGATATTCTTTTTCTTTCTAGTACAAAGAACAGGTCTTCACACAGGAAATTTATCTTCTGCTTTGAAATAACAGCAGGAATCTGACAGTGATCCTGCACCTGCTCTTTCTCAGACGCCTTCCACACAGTCAATATACCACAGCAGACTACTTTAATCCCACCAGGACACTGGAATTCCTCTAGGAAGCATGTCTCACCCTGTTCAGGCCATTTTCCTTCAAACTAGGGATGAAGCGTGTACTGTAGGCCTGATAGATTTAAACACCAAATTTCTTTCAAATTGATAAATAGAATGTATCACTTTGTGCAGAGCTGTGCAATCTCAGTAAATCTTTGCCCTCGTTCAAGTGCCACCAGGTAGATATGCCCCTTTCTCTTCATTTAGATTGGCAGTGGGTACCCTAGTGTGAGTGTGATTCTGGAGTCATCATTCAAATCCAGAATATATAAATAACACTTATCAGGCCTAAAACACAAGGAGCCATCGAAGTCTGACTTCACTTTCAGAGCATCCTGACTGCCTGTAGGTAAGTTAGCTAGTCATTTCAAAGGCTGTAGACAGGAACTGAACTTGTTATCTGGTCACTGACCTATCACAATCTTGTGTAATATATATATCAAATTTGTCTTAGTTTGATCTGCTATAATACCATTTTAATATAGAGGATTGCTTAAATAACACATTTATTTCTCACATTTTAAAGTTTGGAAATCTGAGGTAAGGATGCCACTATGACTTCTTGGTGAAGGTCCTTTCTCTGGTTATATTTCCATATGACCTTGCCTTTATGAGAGAGAAAAACAGAGATATCCCATGTCTCCTTCCACTTTAGTGAAGCACCAGAGCATCTTGACTACATGGTCTCCAAATACCATCACACTAGAATTTAGATTATCAACATCTGTCCATAATGTTCAAAGAAAGCATCACTACTTTAGATGTATTTTAAAAATTATTATAAAAAATCCAGAGGCATTACCATCCCTGACTTCAAACTCTATTACATAGCTACAGTAATGAAAACAGCTTGGTATTGGCATAAAAACAGAGTTGTCGACCAATGGAATCGAATCAAAGACCCGGATATTAATCCACAAACCTATGAATACCTCATTTTGGCAAAGAAGCTTAAAGTATACAATGGGAGAGTGAAAGCATCTTTAACAAATGGTGCTGGCATAACTGGATGTCAACCTGTAGGAGAATGAAAATAGATCCTTATCTATCTCCATGCACAAAACTCAAATCCAAATGGATTAAAGACCTCAATATTTATCCAACCACACTGAACCTGATAGAAGAGAAAGTGGGAAGTAGCCTGCAATACATGGGCACAGGAGACCACTTCCTATGTAAAACCCCAGTGGCACAGACAATAAGAGCAACAATGAATAAATGGGACCTCCTGAAACTGAGAGGCTTCTGTAAAGCAAAGGACACTGTCATTAAGACAAAAGGCATCCTACTGAATGGGAGAAGATCTTCACTAACCCCACATCGGACAAAGGTCTGATCTCCAAAATATACAAAGAACTCAAGAAACTAGACAGTAAAATGCTAAATTACCCAATTAAAAGATGGGGTAATGATCTGAATAGAGATTTCTCAACAGAAGAAGTTTGAATGGCCAAAAGATACTTAAGGTCATGTTCAACTTCCTTAGCGATCAGGGAAATGCAAATCAAAACAATGTTGAGATATCATCTTACAACTGTCAGAATGGCTAAAATCAAAAACACCAATGATAGCCTAAACTGGAGAGGATGTGGAGTAAAGGGAACACTCATCCATTGCTGGTGGGAATGCAAACTTGTGCAACCACTTTGGAAATCAGTGTGGCGGTTTCTCAAAAATTGGGAATCAACCTACCTCAGGACACAGCAATACCACTCTTGGGAATATACCCAAGAGATGCCCAATCATACTACAAAAGCATTTGTACAACTATGTTCATAGCAGCATTATTTGTAATAGCCAGAACCTGTAAACAACCTAGGTGCCCCTCAATGGAAGAATGGATCAAGAGAGTGTGGAATATATACACATTAGAATACTACTCAGTGGTAAAAAAAACAATGACATCCTTAAATTTGCATGCAAATGGGCAGAAATAGAAAACACTCTCCTTAGTGAGATATCCCAAACCCAAAAAGATGATTATGGTATGTACTCACTCATTAGTAGACCCTAGCCATAAACAAAGAACATTAAGCTTATAGCTCACAAGCCTAGAGAAGCAAAATAGCAAGGTGAACCCAAAGAAAAACATATATAGATCCTCCTTCAAATTGGAAGCAAACAAGATCGCCAGGCAAAAGGTGGAGGCACGGGAATGGGAATAGGGGTGTAGGTACGGGTGGGGGTAGGAGTGAAAGGGAGAGAGGGAGGGAGAAGGGAGAGGGGATGGACTGGGGAGAGCTTGGGGGAGTGGGAGGGTAGAGATGGAGGAAGGGTGGATATTGGAGAAGGGAATAAGATATCTACATTAAGGGAGTCATTTTAGGATTGGCAAGAGTCTTGGCTCTAGAGGGGATCACAGGTGTCCATGGGGATGTTCCCAGCTAGGTACTTGGGCAGCAGAGGAGAAGGTGTCTGATCTAGCCTTGTCCCATAGTCACATTGATGAATATCTTGATCATGACCATAGAAATTTCGTCTGATGGATGGAGATAGAGACAGAGACCCACATTCACATCAGAGCAATGGACTGAGCTCCCAAGGTCCAGTCGAAGAGCAGAAGGTGGGAGAAGATAAGCAAGGAAATCGGGACCAGGAGAGGCTGGTCCACCAACCGTGACAGTGTGCCTGATCTAATGGGAGCTCACCAAATCCAGCTGGACCAGGACTGAATGAGCATATGATCAATCCGGGATCTCTGAATGTAGCTGTCAATGGGGGCTGACTGAGAAGCCAATGATAATGTCACTGGGACCTATCTCTTCTGCATGTATTAGCTTTTTGGGAATCTATTCTATATGGATGCACAGCTTCCTAGGCCGGGATGGAGGGGGGAGGGCCTTGGGCTTCCCACAGGGCAGGGTACCCTGCCCCCTCTTAAGGAAGCAGGGGGAGGGAGGAGGGTTAGTGGGGAAGCGGGAGGGGACTGGGAAAAGGGGAGGAAGTGTAAATTTTTTTGAATGAAAAATAAAAGAATAAAAAAAATCCGGTGAGTATCCCACAGAAAATCCTAGGGAAACTTTGTTCTTGACATTTAACAAGAGTAAACCTAAGCATAGTTACGCGTGTCTATGATCTCAGTATTTAGGAGGCTGAGGCAAGAGGGTTGCCATGAGTTCAAGGCCCCAGTCTGGCCATGTAGGGAGTACCTGTCCAGCATGGACTATATAACAAGACCTTGTCACACAAAAATGTAAATGAAAGGATAAAGTTGGCTATGGATTTTGAAATTTATGTATCTGAAAAATTTATGTACCAGAAAAATATCTATAATAATTAAACATAAATAACTAAGATATGCTTGCAAAGAACTGGAACAGGGCATTTAGGGGAACAATGAAATTCTGCTAAGGAGTATCAAATAAAATTTTCACATACCATACCCAGTAACAAGTAGTCATTTCAATTGAATTCCCGTTTCTAACCTTACACAGAGATTTTAGAAACCATGAATTCAGTACTGCACTAAACACTCCCTGAACACCCATGTTGTCCTTTTCTGTCAAAACAGAAGAAGTAAATATCATCAATAGGAATCTGGAAAATGCTGTAGATGATATTTGCAGGAAACCATTGGGGAAAGAACATTTTAGTCTGGAAGTTTATTTAATGACTTCCAGAGGCCATTTGTTACCAAAGGAAAATCAGAGGTACTCCTAGGTTCAGTGATGGACAAACAAATGTGGACACCTCTGGATCTCAACAGATTACTCTAGCCATGTTGGAAGCTGTTGCCACTTGCCTGAGAATGCACAGGTCAGGGAGAAAACAGCCCAAGCACAAAGAAAAGAATAGGGCTCTTCTATTCACAGCTGGAAAGCACACACCTGTGTTGGGAACACTGGATGCACTTTTAATTGTTATCAGAGGTTTATATTTGGTTTAATGATATGATGGCAAGGCTATTATGGTAATGAATTGCATTTACTATGTTGCACAAGATAATTATTGGTTGGTTTGAATCTAAAGCCTTAAAGAAAACTATTTCATCATAAGGTAAATTGATTATAATTGTACATATTTTAGGAGGAATTGTAGTAATGTGGATTTGGGCTTACATTGAGTTTCTCTTTGCGGAGACACAGGAGGCCTCCCAGCTGATGCCCTGCTCGTAGGTCACTCACATTGCTATACTGTACTACATTTTTGTTTTATTTAAACATCTGTGGCAGAGTTTCCTCTTCCTCTTTAATATATGTGTCCTACTTAGGTTACTAATGCCGTGATGAAACACCATGACCAAGGAAACATGGGGGAAAGGGTTTATTTGGCTTATGCTTCCACAGTACTGTTCATCCTCAAAGCAACTCAGGACAGGAACTCAAACAGGGGTGAATCCGAAACCTGGAGCCAGAAGCAGATGCACAGGCCATGGAGAAGTTCTCTCTGGTTTCTCATCGTGGCTTGCTTATCCTGCTTTCTTATACAATGCAGGACCAACCGTACAGGGTGGCACTACCCACAATGAACTGGGTTCTTGCCCATAAACACTAAGAAAAAGCCTTACAGTGGGATCTCATGTAGCATTTTCTTAATTGAGGCTCCCTCTTTTCAGATGACTCTAGCTTGTGCCAAGCTCACATAAAACAAGTCAGCATGGTGATCTATATATATTTTTCTTTGAGTTCACTTTGCTATTTTGCTTCTCTAGGCTTGTGAGCTATAAGCTTAATGTTCTTTGTTTATGGTTAGGATCCACTAATGAGTGAGTAAATACCGTAATCATCTTTTGGGTTTTGTATATCTCACTAAGGATAGTGTTTTCTATTTCCATCCATTTGCATGCAAATTTAAGGATGTCATTGTTTTTTACCACTGAGTAGTATTCTAATGTGTTTATATTCCACACTTTCTTGATCCATTCTTCCATTGAGGGGCACCTGGGTTGTTTCCAAGTTCTGGCGATTACAAATAATGCTGCTATGAACATAGTTGCACAAATGCTTTTGTAGTATGATTGGGCATCTCTTGAGTATATTCCCAAGAGTGGTATTGCTGTATCCTGAGGTAGGTTGATTCCCAATTTCCTGAGAAACTACCACTCTGATTTCCAAAGAGGTTGCACAAGTTTGCATTCCCACCAGCAATGGATGAGTGTTCCCTTTACTCCACATCCTCTCCAGTTTAGGCTATCATTGGTGTTTTTGATTTTAGCCATTCTGACAGTTGTAAGATGGTATCTCAAAGTTGTTTTGATTTGCATTTCCCTGATTGCTAAGGAAGTTGAACATGACCTTAAGTATCTTTTGGCCATTCAAACTTCTTCTGTTGAGAATTCTCTGTTCAGATCATTACCCCATTTTTTAATTGGGTAATTTAGCATTTTAATGTCTAGTTTCTTGAGTTCTTTGTATATTTTGGAGATCAGACCTTTGTCCAATGTGGGGTTAGTGAGCAAACAAGATAGCTGGGCAAAAGGTGGAGGCAGAGGAATGTGAATATGGGTGTAGTTAGGGATGGGGAGGATGAAAGAGAGAGAGGGAGGGAGGAGGGAGAAGGGGTGGACTGGGGAGAGCTTGGGGGAGTGGGAGGGTAGAGATGGAGGAAGGGTGGATATTGGAGAAGGGAATAAGATATCTATATTAAGGGAGTCATTTTAGGATTGGCAAGAGTCTTGGCTCTAGAGGGGATCACAAGTGTCCATGGGGATGTCCCCAGCTAGGTACTTGGGCAGCAGAGGAGAAGGTGCCTGATCTAGCCTTGACCCATAGTCACATTGATGAATATCTTGATCATGACCATAGAAATTTCGTCTGATGGATGGAGATAGAGACAGAGACCTACATTCACATCAGAGCAATGGACTGAGCTCCCAAGGTCCAGTCGAAGAGCAGAAGGTGGGAGAAGATGAGCAAGGAAATCGGACCAGGAGAGGCTGGTCCACCATCCGTGACAGTGTGCCTGATCTAATGGGTGCTCACCAAATCCAGCTGGACCAGGACTGAATGAGCATATGATCAAACCGGAATCTCTGAATGTGGCTGTCAATGGGGGCTGACTGAGAAGCCAATGATAATGTCACTGGGACCTATCTCTTCTGCATGTATTAGCTTTTTGGGAATCTAGTCTATATGGATGCACACCTTCCTAGGCCGGGATGGATGTTGGGCTTCCCACAGGGCAGGGTACCCTGCCCCCTCTTAAGGAAGCAGGGGGAGGGAGGGGGGTTAGTGGGGGAGTGGGAGGGGACTGGGAGAAGGGGAGGAAGTATAAATTTTTTGAATGAAAAATAAAAGAATATTTAAAAAAACTAGTCAGCATGCTTTATTAATGTTTTCCATCTGATTCCTCCTCTTCCCATGTATGTTAATTCTTTTCATCGGCCTCAGTGCCAATGGGGTAGGGGAATCAAGTTTTACAGTCTTTCTTAAGTTAAATGTGATCTTTTGGCTTATTTTAGTTTACTCCTTCCATTTGAATATTTTATGCTTGTTTCTGATGTAACAGAATCCCTCTATCAGCTAAGCTTCATTCATACTTACAGCACAGAAATGGGCATTTTCCTTGAGCCACTGTTATTGAGTATTTACTGCCACTAAAGGTGGTTTAACCCTAGTTAAAACAATATTAAATGAATAAACTGAAAAATAATAAGTTCACTTTCTGTTAGGTTAGAAAAATAACATAGAATCTAATGATTTTTAAATCTTCTTAAAAGTCTGGTTTGAAGATCCTATAATCCACCCTTTAGCTGATTTTCTAAGTTGCTTAAATTGATCAGTTACTGCTCATAGCATTGACATAGCATAGTCAGAGTTTTCATTGAATAATAATTCGGTCCATTATTTCATAATATTTGATCCTAACATGTAGAATGAGAAACATGAGTGAGACAGATGAGACTTAAGATAGGCTAAACACAGTGAATGACTAAATTAGTACCTTGTGAAGAAAGGGAAGAAAATAAAAAATCCTAAAATGTGTTGGATGTATATACACACACAAACACAATACACACATACACATACTAAAGGGATAGCAAACAAAATGTACATAGTGAGAAGAAACAAGAAATAAAGAGTTACTTATTCATGATAGATGAAGAAGATCCAATACACTGAAGGATATTGGATATTATTATTTTATCATTAAATTAATCTGTAAATTTTAATAGTTCTTTTGTATTCCAAGAGAATACAATAATATTTTATTTGGAAACATAGCAGAAATATTCTGTAATAATTAAACATAAATACTTAAGATATGCTCGCGAGGACTGTGAATGGTTTTTGAAGGAAACAAAGATGTTCTACTGCATTATATCATATAAAACTTTCACATGCCACACCCAGTAACAAGTAGTCATTTCAACTGAATACTCACTTTTGCCTTAGTGCCTTATGCTTTGTTACTGCCTACCCTATAACACTGTGACAGCTACTTACTCGAACCCAGTGCTGGAGCACTTGTCCAGCATACATAAGCCCCTAGGTACCACCAAAAATAATGTTAATAATATCTAACCCAAGACTAAGAACCATAAGAGAGTCCTAGCCAAATAGGCACAAAACTTTCCCCAGTACCACAGGAGAGATCCATAGATACAGAGAGAAGGAGACAGGTTGGCACATACATACCAATATGGTAAATACTTTTTCAGTGTATTCTTTCACAAACAATTAATTTTCCAATGCACTCCTATACTTTCACTTGTCATTGCTTCTTAAGATAAATGACAGACTTCTAGGAGATAAGAGTCTGCTGAACTAGCTAGTCCTAGAGCTGAAAAGTCCTGTGGGATTAATGGGCTACTCATAATGAAAGGAGCTGTCATCTTAGAAAGAACCATGAAATATTATCGCTATGGATCCTCTCCTGACCAAATAACAGAATGGATTAACTCTTCCAAAGATGGCAATGGCTGCTGCCAGATCCTTCATCCTTTCATCAGAGCATGGGTGAAATGGCAAAGGCTCTAAAACACATTTGTCTTTTAGTCAGGTAAAGAAGGCTAACATACTGCACATTAGAAAATGAAAATAGGGCTGGAGAGATGGCTCAGCCATTAAAGGCTAGGCTCACAACCAGAAATGTAAGAAAATGAAAATAAAAGGCAGCTGCTTTCATGATCCATGGATGAAAAGGAAGCAAAATTTTAAGTGCTTACAAGAATACAAAGTAAATTTAAACTATTTTTAAACATGGATCTTTTTCCAGTTAGAGGAAAATTTCTTGGTTATCAATAGCATATATACTTTTTAATTAAAAATAAGAGTTTTTTCCTCATTCAGTGGCCCTATCCTAGAGAACTTAATGGGTAGGTGAATTTGGAAACAGCACCAAAATTCAGAAAATGTGCCATTCACAAGTTACATATTAAACCAATCTTCTGCAGAAACTAATGGCTTCATAGTTAATTACAGTGATGTGAAGTTCAGAAGGTTTTGTTTTCCTCATCTCTGTCACCATACAGTTTTGAAAAGTGGCAGACTTTTACCTTTACATTTAGATATAACTTTAAACATACAGAGGCATTGCAAGGACTTTACGAAGAATGCTTGTATTTGTTCGGTCTGGTTCACCCACTGCTAATGGCTCTTTTGCAGTAACTCTGTGATTTGGTATCTACATTTTTTTCTGAGCAGCCTCAGCAGTGCTAGCTACATGCAGCATGAGCCCATCTGTCAAGGCTTCTGTATTTCCTAAGAAGTAAGATATCTCTTATTCATCTACTACATAGCCTCTAACTTTTAGTGACCCACAAATAGCGTAGTAATCTTTTACTCCCCTTTTCACAGAACAGTGAAATGCATTTAATTTTCAAGATTCTTGGGTTTCCTTTAATATGGAATTTTTCTTATTGTTTTAAAAACTCATATTACATTTTTGAAAACTACATCCTTCTCTCCTTTCTTAATTTTTGTATTTTTTAAAAATCTTTCAGAATGTAATACATGTATGCAATGAAACTTGATCATCATGTCCACCCCCATGTCCATCCTCCCAGCTCCATCCAGGACCGCCACAGTACATCTCCCACTCTATATCATGCCCTTTTTTTTTCTTTAATTTTTCTTTACTAATAATCCATCTGGTCGAGTTGATACTGATCATAGATGTGGAGTCATCCAGTGGGGCATGAAGAATCTATTAGTGTTCACACCACAAAAGAAAAGTGACCCACCCACACTTGCCTGACAGCTGTCAATTGTCATTAGCTCCTCAACTAGGGGTGAGGCCTCCAGAGCCTCTCCCCCCCTCCGTGATGGAATTTTTAACTGGTTTGACTTTGTTTGGGTCTTGTACAGGTAAACACATCTGCCCTGCGTCCATATGTAGAACAGTCATGCCATGTACAGATGCCAGCATTTCACAGCTCTCCTGTGTGGTGCCCTAAATTGTGGGCCTATTTCCACTGAAGGTCAGAGAGTTGGAACTTACCCAAGGTTATTGACTGTTTCTACCTCAAACAAAGGTCCCACTTAGATTTAGATCGGAGAATTTTGTTCTCAAGGTTGGCAATAATATCCAGATCTTGTATTCCAGTAATAAAGAAGTAACTATGTTTCTACTCCAAACAAAATCTAAGGATCCAATTAAGTTCCTGTTCCCTTAAGTAGATAACAGTGGACTTTACCTAGGAAATAGTTTTCCTACAAAATGCTTTGGTCTAGGATGTGAGTGTGACCTGTTTTGTTCTAGCAATAGAGTGTTTAACTATGAATGTAGCCTGCAACCTTCAACTGGTCTGTTCCTTTCCTGTATCATGTTAACACAGTTTTTTTTATCTTACCTACCTTTCAGAGTCAAGGGTATTTTAGGCAATTGGAAATTAAACGTGAGTGATTTCAGTATTCACTGAAACTCCCTACTGATACTATCCTGTTTTCTGTTTTACTAATTTACTCATGTCTTCATCCTCTTTACAATTTTTCTGAACCTCACCCCACAACAATCCTGCAACTCTTCCATTCTAATTCTCTTTGTAGATGTCCCATCTATGGCTGAACACTCACACTTGCATTTTCTCTGCTCCTGGAATCGTTATGAGTCTCTAGATTAACCATGACTCACTACGATAATGATCAGCACTTCAAATACCCCAATATTTCTACATAATTAGCTTCCAGCTAATATGCTCAGCCAGTATTCTTAGCAGACTCAGCACAAGTGTTATACATATCATTGTGTTCTTTTCATACGAAGGAAATTTCAACCTCTTTCCTTTTCATTGTTATTAATTTGCTCACCTCACCATAGTGTGGGTCAGTTACTCAGCTGCATAGTTAGTACTTTTTTTCCCTTGTAAGTGATGAGCAGTCTAAAAGGAGGCTCCCCAAGACCATATTATATCCTACTCGACAGCAAAAATTCCCCTTGTTATTTGCCACTTATTTGGTGATTCTTGCATGAATTGATCTTTACTGTGCTCTTTAGAAAATAACGCTTGTCATACTTGAGCATGACCTGCACGTGCATCCATCATCACTCAACCTCCTGCTGCAGCTAAAGCTCTCCATCTCCCCAGTTCTTTATGCATCTGTTCACAATCAGCACATAATTATGGATTTCAATTTGTTCACCGTTTCCAACTTTATTACTGTACTTATAGTCAAATGTCTAACATTCGGCCTGTGAGCCCTTGAATCTGGCTCCTTGGTCCTTTTCACTTGTTCTGGATGTTACATTCATTGTGTGTTAAAATCATCGGATCCAATATTTCAGTATCTAGTCACTATTTGTTCCGCATTTATCTTCAAGTTAGCTTACAAATGCAGATTCCTTGTTCATAGGCACATCTACTAGACTGGCTCTTCTGGGGAATAATAAACCCAGATGATTGCTATAAACAATAAAGGCAAAAACCTGACAGCACAAAGTCAAAGCAAACATTGTACCAGTAAAGTGGAATAGGCAAAAAAAAAAAAAAAAAAAAACTATTCAAAACTGAAGTAATTGGTACAGTGACTGTCATTTTAGACAGGCAAGGGGATGAAATGTTAGGATAAGATCATGGAAAAGGATTAAAGAATTTCAGAAAGGTTGTCAGAGGATATAGAACACATACTTCCAGCTAGCACTTGATTAAGTGAGGATATTGCTTCCTTCAGATCCTAGAAATTTCTTTCTTATTTTTCAAAAGAAGGCTCATCAGTCCATGAGAAGTAACCTGGGTTGTAGAAAATTGACATTTCCATAGGATAGGACAATACTTTACAAGTTTTCTGAAGTAAATTCTCCTTAAAGAGATAATCCAAAAGCCTTTAGAAAGGAAGAAATTCATGTAAATTTTAGTCAAGCTGAGGGCAATGCCAAAGTCATCTTGGCCAACAATAATTTCCAGTAAGGCATTGGCCAGAGCACCCTAGTTCTCAAGACTCATTTCTGAACTCTCTGTGGTATCTCTGACGCATAAGAGGTTCTTTTTATTTATTCATTTACAAATTTTCAGAAATGTATTTGATTATATTGTTTCCCTACCCCTAATATCTCCTACTTCATGTTTTTTCTATCTCTCAAAAAAGAGAAAAAAATGAAAACAAAACCAATGACTAAAACAAAACACATACACTATACATATACACATACACACACACACACACACACACACCATATATACGCACATACTCCATACACACAGACACATACACACACACACACCATACATACATACATACTCCATACACACACACATACACACGCACACACACCATACATACGCACATACTCCATACACACACACACACACATACACCATACATACATTTTACTCCATACACACACACACATACCATACATACACACATACTCCATACACACACATACACATACACACACCATACATACGCACATACTCCATACACACACACATACACCATACATACATACATACTCCATACACACACATATACACACACACACATACCATACATACACACATACTCCATACACACACACCATACATACATACATACTCCATACACACATACACACACACATACCATACATACACACATACTCCATACACACACACATACACACATACACCATACATACACACATACTCCATACACATACACCATACATACACACATACTCCATACACACACACACATACACACACACATACACCATACATACACACATACTCCATACACACACATACACCATACATACACACATACTCCATACACACACACACACACACACACAGGAAGAGAGAGAGAGAGAGAGAAAGAGAGAGAGAGAGAGAGAGAGAGAGAGAGAGAGAGAATGGGATCCATTTGTGTTGACCAACTACTTCTGGGCATGGGATCTATTCTAGGGTGTGGTTGATAAATTTAGCAACATTCTTTGAAGAAAACTGGTTTTCCCTCATCCAGCACATATCAATTGCTAATAGATGCTAAATTTAGGGTGGGATTTTGTGTCCGCTTCCCCTTCTTACTGCTGGAATTTTGTCTGTCCTCAACCTGTGAAGGTCTTTGGCAGGTTGTTAATCTCTGTGAGTTCATGTGTGTATCAGTGCTGAGGTGTCTGTTTCCTTGAATTCATTTGCCATCTTTGGCTCTTACAATCATTTCACCTCTTCTTCCACATAGATCTCTGAGACTTGATGGGAAAGAGTTGATTTTTTAAAGGAAATCTCATTTCATACTGAGTTCTCTAAAGTCTCTTACTCCTTACATTGTCCAATTATGGGTCTTGGTGTTGATTATAATCCACTGCAAGAAGAAGCTCCTCTGACGATGGCTGAGTGACCCACCAGTCTAAGGTACTGAGAGTCACGTTGTTGCTACATTCAAACGATTCACTGAGCAAACATGCAATATTTGTCTTTTGGGTCTGGTTACCTCACTCAGCATGACTATTTCTAGCTGAACTTATTCACCTGCAAATTTCAAAATTTCATTTTTCTTAACACCTGAATTATAGTCTATTGTGTAAATGAACCATATTTTCATTATTTATTCATTAGTTGATTGACATATAGGCCATTTCTAATTTCTGACTAATATAAATAGAACCGTAGTGAACATTAATGAGCATATATCTCTGTAGTGATAGGTAAAGTCCTTTGGGTAAATGTAGCAAATCAATTTTCAGCTTTTTGAGGGACATTCATACTGATTTGCATCATAGCAGGTTCTCAATCAACACTTATAATACACATGCAGAAGCTAGACTTTCCTCTTCACACCCATCATTGAGAAGTTCTGAAGGAAATCTGTTCATACTTTGTACTTATTTTTGTTTTTTTCAGGCCATACTTTCCAACCATTCTCAAAAAAAACCAAACATCACCTGGAGAGCTTTATGAACATCAAGTTCCAGAGATGTCATGAAAGCATTCCTGCATTATAATATCAGGAAGTAAGACTTAAACATGAATATCTTAGTGCAATTAAACATGTTACCTAGCAAGATGACTTGGTCATCAGCTTTCTTAACATCTCAGTGCTAATAGAACACATTTAAGAAGACTTGGTCTGCATTTATTTGACAAGTTTTCTTATGATTGCTTTAAGTTCATATATACATGTGTGTAATGCTTGTTTATATATGTATATATATATATGAGCTTAAAGCAATTATGTGTCTGTGTGATTGTGGTGTGTGTGTGTGTGTGTGTGTGTGTGTGTGTGTGTGTGTGTGTGTGTTTCATGGACCATTTCCAAATAGGAGAATCCCTGCAGTGTTATTGAGCACTGGTCTTAATCATACCGCTTCCTCTATAGCCCCAAGGTTTTATGGGACTCAAAGAGCAAGGCCTGCTGAGATTTTAAATGCAGTCCCAACTACTGCTGTGTTCTGAAAACTGGAGGAGTTGAGTTATTAGCATTTGTATCAATTGCTATTAAAGTAAGTTTGGCTCCATCAGACCTTTATGAGTAAGCCCTTGATTAAAAAAAGATCTTCAAAAATCACAAAATGATTTCCTTTCCACACTCGGTAGAATCTAGCCCCAGGGTGTTTGGGAAAATTTTATTCCTAGGGAGTTTTAATGGTATATGCTCCCTCTTCTTAGCTCTTAAAAAACTAGCTGCAGAGATTAATTATCTGATGATTTTAACTACAATTATAAAGATAAGAAAACCTGACTAATTAGTGTCAATTATATAAATCCCAGGGCTTTAATTCTTCCACTGATGGAAAATTTAAGTTTTATTCGAAGACTAAGGAGATCATAATAAAAATAAATTTCAAGAAAGTTGAAGATTTATCTTCTGCCAAAACAAATCATAGCTCTCATCACAAAACCAGTAAGAGATAGCTTATTCTGAAGTCTAACATAAGAGACTATAATCTAGGAATGTGGATTCAGGTTGCCCCGAATATCATGTTCCAGACATGAGGCTTATAGTTACAGAACAAAGAAAGCCATAATGGCTCTTCGAATCCATTGGTAGAACCATCAGACATATAGTTACAGCAGAGTAGAGAAACCTCTGCCATAGGCTTCAGATACTTTCTGATAACATGCTCAACTCGGCGATTTGTAAGAGGTAGTGGTCTACTAAGTTAACACATTCAAACAGTTCATGTAACAGTCATGGATTATTCACAGAGGCGGATGATAAACGGCTATAAGGGTGGCTAAACAAAGCCTGAAATACTTAAGCTCTGGAGCAATATTACACTCTCACGAAATTCTCTTCAACCAGTGAGCCTTGTGAAATCTTTAATACAGGTATGACATTTTTGCTGGCACTTTTATTTCACACCATGTTCTAAGAATACCTCTAAGGGGTTCTGGTGTGCCATTCTACCTCCTTTCAGAATGTTCCATTAGAGTATGAGTAAATTGCTGTCCTCATTTTGCAAATGAAGTTATTTATTCTGAAAGAAGGTGAATAACCAGTTCAAGGGCACACCCCTAGTGAGTAAAGGAGCAGGGCTTCAAACTCCAGGGGCTGGTTCCCAACTTAATCCTAAAAAAATATTTGAAAATGATGGTTCTGCACTGCTACTAGTGCCCCAAATACATATCATTGAAGAAGAAACCTTTGTCTCACTAAGGGACCAAGCATATGCATGCTACCATCATCTGGTAGGTTGATGCCAGTGGTGCTCCCAGTCCTATTAACACACAGCATGGTCTCTGTGGCAACTAGCCTGGATCCAGCTCATCAACTCAGCAGTGCTCAGGTTCCAAAGCCAGTTTTCATATGGAAGCCAACATGGTTTCTGTAGTAATAATGTAGAATATTTTACATCCTTTGAAAATCCCTCCAGGCCAGAGGCCCATCAGATACAAAAGTAGGATGGAGCTAAAGGAGTAGCAGCTTTTTCTTTTGGCCTGGACCAGCTTGTTCTGCAGAGCAACTCTGCCTGTGCACTGAAGAAAGAAGGCGCGCTTCTAAAACAAAGCCTTTTAAAGTTAACATTTTATGAAACAGAAACGTTCATACATATGAGTATGTACACATTTCATTTCCTTAAGAAACAATCTGCGTTATTAAATTGGAAAAGCAGTACTGTCAATTTCAAGGTCGTAATAGCAATTTGAACCTGAGAAGAACAGCAAGGAAGGGAGTCTCTCTAGAATATTAAAGATCTTTAATTTAGTCAAAAATTGTATCCAGCCACACACCAGAGCTGCTGTGTGTAAAGGTGTCTGCTTCCCCAGAGGATTTCTGACTCTGTCACCTCCACCACATGTTTCATTCTGTGAATAACTCTTTACTTTTTCAAAAATATTTCATTGCAGAATAAGGCATACTGAGATGTTAATTTCTGCAACACTGAACAAATTTTGTTAGCATTCCTTTCTCATTCACTAAAACACAAAATTCTATTTAATTATAATTAAGATAGCAGACAGCATTTAGGTTTAGAAATAAATTTATATAAAAATAAAACATCCAAATATGGTAAAAATGGCATTATTAAAATCAACATAATTTTACATTTCTTTGATTAATTATTTTAACTTTCAAATTAAATATATCCTAACTGGAATAAGGAAAATGTGATATAATTGTTAGCATCAAATGAAATAATTTTCTTTTTAAGGGCAAAGGCAAATGTTGGCAAAATATCAAAGCAATAGTGTAATACTTTTTAAAATTAATGGAGCAGGTAAATACTTACTTTATCAGTCTTATTTCAAAGTCTGTAGCCCTAAGACACAGGCAGTTAATTTATAATTTAAATGTTTGAATGGTACCTTTCCAAATTACCATCTTAAAAGTCATACAAGAGACTGAAGCAGAAGGATTGTCCCAGTTTGAGGCAACCTGCTATACAACAAGATCTTGTCTCAAAGAAACAGACAAACAGAACAAAACTCAAAAAAACAAAGAGAAATAACTGAGGGTTCTTGCTAAACAAGTATAAAAACTTAAGTTTGGATTTCTAGCACCCACATAAAACCTCAGTTGTTACAGTGTATGTCTATAATCCTACCACTGGAGAAGGAGAGGCAGAAGAATTCCAGCCCCAGATTCAGTGAGAGAAAGAAGCCCAGCACTGACCTCTGACCTCTACGTGTGCTCACACACATACACTTGCACAGTCATGAACACATACACACATGACATGAGCTTGTATATACAACACAGCATGCATGTGTGCATGCACACACACACACATCACACTGGCACATGCACACATGAAAAATAAAATGCTTTTCCAAACTGTTCTGGAAAAATAACAATTTAAAAAATTTCTCTGATTCACCTGAATGCTAAATCCTTTTCACAAAAGCCAAACATAAAAAAAGAAGGAAAAATTTATTGTGATATAGCAATATAGCAGTTCTCATTTGCTAATTTCCTATCAAATGTAACATTTTTAAAATTTAAAGTGGTTATTCATGAGCAATCAACGTGCATTTACATCGTAGAATGAGGAGTTATTATCCAGTAAGGCAAGAGCTTTAAAATCCCACCTGCTGCATTCTGTTCTTTTTACAGATGCAAGCCCTGCTGTCGAAGACTGACTTTTGAAAAGTAGCATAGATGCAGATGGGACTGGATGCCAGGACCTTGACTCTATGAGATTACCATCTCTATTCCCTGGGAGAAAATTAGATTCACCTCCTTCAAAAGCTGAAATGCCAAATATGGTCTAACATTCCAAACTAACTGTAGTGGTGACCGGGTGAGGAATTATTCAGCAAAACATGACACAAACTCTAGCAAAGTAATTTTCATTTGGGTGAGAGAGAGAGAGATAGTTAAGGAAGAAAATGGTTATTTACCAATCTTTGTGGTGGTTTGAACGAAAATGACCCCCACAAACCCATAGAGGGGGCCACTTTTAAGAAGTGGGGCCTTGTTGGAATAGGTGTCCCTTTATTCGAGGAAGTGTGTCACTTTGGGGCGGGCTTTGCAGTCTCAGGTGCTTAAGTCAGACCCAGTGCCTCACTACCTTCCTGCTGCCTGCCAATCCAGACATAGAACTCTAGGCTCCTTTTCCAGTACTATGTCTGTCTCCATGCCGCCATGGTGACAATGGGCTAAACCTTTGAACCGTAAGCCAGCACCAATGAAATGCTTCCCCTTATAAGAGTTGCATGGTCAGGATATCTTCTCACAACAATAGAAACCCTAACTAAGACAGAGTTGGTACAAGGGACTGGGGTATTGCTGTGATAAGTAATATTTTTTTCTTTTTGGCAGAATGTGGACATTGGAATGGAAAAGCAACTGAATACTTTAAGCAGAATTGAATGGGTCTTCTGAGTAGGGGCAGGGAAAACAGTGGTGCTGAGGGAGATTTGAACTCTGGGGACCTGTCTCAAGACATTTCAAAGAAGAAGAATATATGTGGCCTAGAGACTGTGTTTGTGATATTTTGGTCAAGAACATGACTGATGCTAAATTAAAGATTTATGGTTTAGCAGCTTTAAGAGAAGACATTTCAAAACAATAGTCTTGGAGCATAGTCTCCAAGTGCCTAGTCTTACACAGATCTATAATGAAAAGAAGAAAACCAGGCAAGGAAAAATATAAAATGTACATTTGGGAGAGACAAGGACCACCCAGAAGTATAAACAAGTTAAAGAAAAGCCCCATGCTAAACGGAATAAAGGGATTGGTGACCATAGAACAAGATCCCACCCGCTAAGCTTCCAACTTCTGAAAAGAAATTAAAGAAAAAGTGTGATGGTTTACACCTTCAAACCCAGCACTCAGAAAGCAGAGACTGAGTTTTCTCTGAGTTCAAGGTCAGCCTGGTCTATGCAGCGAGTTCCAGAACAGCCAAGCTTAGGCAGTAAAGGAAAGTATTGAAAAGAAAAAACTGGTGAAAAGCATTTGAATGAGGGAGTCACATTTCAGCCCCAGCAAGCAGCAGAACTGAGCCGCTTCAGCCATGTAGTTCTCTTTAGAATCAAGGATAGAAGAAAGGTGTTATGAGATCACCCTGCAACTAAGCAAAGCTCCTGAGGCCAGTTGCGTGACAGGGGTGTCCCTGCACGGAAAGAGACCATTGCATGAAACTGTAAAAGTGAAGCTTGGATTGCCTTGGAGACAAGATTGTTGAGATCCTAGAGCAATGGGATACCTGCCAGTCTTATTTTGATCCAGTATTTCCTCATTATGGTCCCTTTCCTCCCTGGTGGAATAGGAGTGTGTGTGTGTGTGTGTGTGTGTGTGTGTGTGTGTGTGTGTGTGTGTGTGTGTGTTTGAGTGTATCCTGTGCCATTATATGTTGGAAGTTTATGAACTGCTCTTTCATTCTGATTTTACAGATGATTACAGTTAAGAGGTTTCCTGAGTCTCCAAAGAGACTTTGGACTTTGAAATAGTGCTGATACTGTGATAGGCTATGGAAACTTCTGAAGTTGAACTAAATGCATCGTGCATTATGAAATGGCTCCAAGTCTGTGTGGGCCAGGGAGTGGGAAACGGTGGTTTTAATGACTTAGTCTTCAATGATCATGAGATTCCCAGGGAAAGAATAAGGGCAAAGCTTTTAAGGGAGACTTCTATAAATACACAGACGGAGAACAGCCTTTCTTTCACATCAGCCAGAAGCAGCGAAAGGTTTGTAAGGGTTTTAGAAAGAGTCTGTTATGGTTTGAATCTGAGAAGCCTGTTCCTCAGCTGGTGGTACCTCCTGAGAAGGCTATGAAATCTTAAGGATATAGGACCTGGTTTATGGAATTGGGCTTTGAAGGTTACACTGACCCTTGGTTTCTGTGTTATTCTCTGCTCTCTGGTCCTCCTGTTGTGAACACCTGCCTTCCTCCACACAGCTGTGATCTTCTCCCACTTCCCCACCAAGAAGAGCTGAAGTCCTCTGTAACAAAGAGCCAAAATAAATCCTTTCCTCTTTAAATCCTATCAGCTGCTTGCTTCAGCAGAGTGATGGAAATGGATTAGTGTGGAATTCTAGCAGCTGCTAAAGGCAAAGGATAGAATTTGTAAAAACAGCTCCTAAATCGTTATCCTGAGGCTGTTTCATCACTAGATATAAGCAAGACACATAAATAAGGAAATTTTTAAATTTCTGTTTATGTGTTTCTAGGAATGGATATGTGTGTGTGTGTATACATGTATGCATGTGTATGCATGAATGTGTATATACTTGCTTGTTCGTGTGTGTGTGTGTGTGTGTGTGTGTGTGTGTACACATGTATACATGTGTGTGGTTATATTGTACAGGTCTGGTGTTAACATAAAACCATAAAATATATGTTACAAAACCATATGGTTTTATGTTATCTGCAGTTTACTGAAATATTATCTGGGAAGATAGTTAATAAAGTGTTTAGATGCCCCTAAAAAACACTGGGGGTTTCTTTTTCTCATTTGACAGTTATTCTGTGAAGTGATGCTAGCAAAGGAATCAACCAGATCTGTACACTCTAAGAAAATTCCAAAACGTTTGGACCAAGTGAATAAACATTACAATAAAATGAAGATTTTCAAGTTTGGAGGCAACCTTTCAATTCCAATCCATGGTTTTCTGTGGAAACTTAAAAAAATAAACAAAACAAGGAAACAAAAACAATAGCAGCAAAAAAAAAAATAATAAAACCAGTATTTCAAAACTAATGGTGTGGCTCTGAGATGAAGCGATGGCTGGTGTCACCTTGTCACCGGAAGCTAGGTATTGCTTTCCAAGGTGTAGAGTGGGAAATTGAAACACAGGTGCTGGAGCTGGACGTGGATGCTAGCTGTCTGAGCCAAATGCACACACTCTTCCAGCCATGTGGTGGTTTCCTCCAGTGCAGGCAATCTGAACCTCACTGGGAAAAGCACGAACAATGCAGGAAGGACTTTTAGATTCATTGCCACCCAGATTAAAGCAAGGTCAAAAGACAGTCTATTAATGACTTCTCAGCACTGTGGTGAGATACCTGCCTGACATGAGGTTTATTTGGGCTCAGGCTTGAGTGGATGGGTTCCAGCATGGAAGGGAAGGCTTAGGACTAGCTCACAAGGGCAGAGTCAAGAGCTTGCTCAGATCAAGGCAGTTCAGGAAACCAAGAATAGACAGGATACAGCCAGGCTAACAAACCTCAAGGCCCACCCACATGAGCCACCTCTTCCAGAAAAATTCCACCTACCACTTAAAGGCTCCACAGCCTCCCAGCACAATGTCACTAGCTGAGGCTCAAACACTGAAATCTAAGTCTGTGGAAAGGGGGACATTCCTTATTCAGTCAATAAAGATAGAAGCAGAGCAGAAATAGAAACCTTTGCTTTTGTGTAGTTCTTGTGAGAAATGCCAGGACACCTCAGAGAGACATGAATTATATTTGAAGTAGTAATCTTGAGGGAAGCCTGTTTTTATTTTGTTGCTTCAAGAAAGCAAGGACACTTAAAAATTTTCTAAGCTAAATAGTTGAGATCCGATGGACTTGCATTACTTAGACACTTACAAAGAAGGTTCTGCCGTGAGAAAAATCTAGCAATGTGCTCACTGTCTGGAACCTACTGAGACAGAGCCCAGATGTAAATTCAACATGGTTCTAAATGTCACTGAACCATATGAAAGATGTGCTACCAGCAGAATGATTGTGTCTCTCCTTCTTTCTCCAAAATTCATTTTTTTAAGATTCATTTATTATGTATACAACATTTTGCCTCCATGTATGCCTGCACACCAGAAGAGGGCACCAGATCTCATTACAGATGGTTGTGAGCCACCATGTTGTTGCTGGGAATTGAACTCAGGACCTCTGGGAGAACAGTCAGTGCTCTAAACCACTGAGCCATCTCTCTAGGCCCCCAAAATTCATTTGTTAATTCATGTAATTCCTGATGTAACAGTTTTTACATAGGTAGATACTTAGCTGTTGATTACGCCAGCAGAGCAGTATCAACCCACCAGTGTGCTAACTGTCCTTACAAGAAGAGACAAAAGAAAATCTCTCTGCCTGTCTCTCTCTATCTCTACCTCTCTGTCTCTCTGACCTATATCTCTGTTTCTCTATCCTCTGTCTCTCTGTCCCTCTCTTTATGTGTGCCTCTTTCTGTGTCTTTCTGGTCTCTCTCTCTACCCATCTCTCTTTCCCTGACTTTCTGTCCCTCTGTCTTTGTCTGGCTCACTCTGTCACTCCATGTGTTTCTCTATATATCTCTCTGTATCTCTCTGCCTGTCTCTGTGTCTCTCTGTGTATATTTTTCTGTGTGTGTGCCTCTGTGTGTGTATCTCTCTCACTCTGTCTCTGTTTGTCTCTTTGTCTTTCTGTCTGTTTCTCGGTTTCCCTCTGTATGGTATGGATCTCTCTGTGTGTCTCTCTCTGCCTCTGTCTATCTGTCTGTCTCTCTGCATATCTCCCTGTCTCTCTTTCTGTCCCTTTCTTTACACACACACACACACACACACACACACACACACACTTATTCTCTATGTGAAAACACAACAAGAAGGTATCCATCTACAAGGCAGTAAGGGGTCCTAAGACTCAAAGATGTCAGCACTCCCATCTCCCAAACTGTGAAAGCTGGGTTTTTGTTTAAGCTGCTCAGGGCATGGCATTTTCCTTGAAACAGCCTGATATGATTAAGATCATATGCCAGGAAGAATATCACACATAATTATAAGTCAACAACAACAAAAGATGTATGACTATTATGTCCTTTGATCAGTACTTCTCCATTTTCCCATCTTTATAACCATTAGGGACTGCCATTCTATTCTGTTTTTCTAAGTCTGACCTTTTTTATTGCCCATGCTAGCAAATTCATGCAATCATTTTCTCTCTGTGCTGGCTTTTCTCACTTAGAAATGGCAGGGAAGAAGATCCTAAGCATTCATACCACAGAGCAGGGCAATGGTAAGATGGGAGGCGACCAGCATCATCCTTAGCTTGGCTATGGTGCTATTTCTACAATATAGGCTTTTGTGAATATAAATAATTTTTATTTCAAAAGCATACCTCAGTAACTGATAAAAGAGTAATTGCTGTAAGGGAATGTGCAAAATAATGTTTCCTCTCAGGAACTAAAGAGAGTGCCAATGTTTTCCTAGTATGTGCAAACTAAATGAGTGCTTTCAATAGACAATAACTTTGTGTTTGCTGATGCCATTCATTTTTTGCCTAAGTAAAAAGTTTTGCCTAAGTCTACACTGTGTATGTGTGGACTGCTAAATGGAAAAGTAAAATTCCCACTGTCATTAATGGTCTGCTTCATGGAATAATTTTGGAAATACCATATCATCTTCACATCCCTAATTTTACACTCATAGGATCGAAAGAGGATGCTTTAATAGAAATCCCACACTAGATCAGAATTGAGAAATATACAGTTATCTATTTAGGGGTAGACTCACAAATCAGAATCCCCTATTGGAACGGAGAACAGAAACCAAATCCCAAAGCCAGAAAAGAGGCCGGACGCATGCTCTACATTGGCATATATAGTATAAGAGGTCACGCCCCAGTGGGCAGGTAACTACTGGCTGTAGGATTTTCTACAGCACCTCCCCTCTTTTTGTAAAATAAAAGAGTTCTAAGCCTAATATGAAATTATATACAATAAGAACAAATATATTTAACAATTATCCTATCCTAACTAGTTTAAATCTTGTATAACAAATAACTTGGACAAATCATGAGAGGAAAGTAACTACAACTATCTAGCTCAGTTGGTAGAGCATGAGACTCTTAATCTCAGGGTCTTGGGTTCTTGCCCCACGTTGAGCACCAATTTGTTGCATGGAGGCCTGCTAGTTGGTTCCCCGCCGCCTGGCTAGCTTATACCTGAAACAAACACACAGAAACTGTATTAATTAAATCACTGCTTGGCCCATTAACTCTTGCTTCTTATTGGCTAACTCTTATATTAATTTAACCTATTACTATTAATCTGTATATTGCCATGTGGCAGTAGCTTACCGGCAAAGATTTAGAATGTCTGATGCTGGTGGCTCCACAGTGTCTCTCTGACTCTGCCCTTCTTCCTCCCATCATTCAGTCCAGTGAACCACCTACCTAGTTCTGCCCTATCAACAGGCCAAGGCAGTTTCTACATTCATTAACCAATAAAAGCAACACATAGACAGAAGGACCTCCCACACCATAGGACCATTAATAAATTTCTTATTTAGGAAAACCTGCAATGTCAGAACCTGTCTTGTAGTGTGCTTGGGATTAGGCAAAAGCTAAGTAACCCTGGAAAGCTTTTATCATAAGTAGTCTCCCCACAAACTGGGACATATTTCAAATTTAAAGATTAAAGCCTATCTTGCCAAGTTAAATGACATCAAATGAATGTGCTAAAGGCCTCTGAACAAATTCATTAGTTTTTTATGTCATCTCTACAGGGAAAAGAATAGAGTTAGGGTCTGTCTCTTAATTGGTATGTTCCTTCTGCTGTGTGTTTTCATGCAGAGCCATCAACCAGCATCTACAGCAGAGAGATCAGTAAGTCCCAGCCATTAGATGTGCAAATGAACCATGCAGTCAGAGTCACAATAGGCAGTCAGAGATTTAAAAAAATGGCAGATGCAAATATAGAGGGGAGGTGTTCCAATAGCTGTTTTTTCCTGCTGTGAAGAAAACTGTGTGGTCATATGACAAAAATGAAATTGAAGATTTTTCATTCATGTCTTAGGTTCTAATAATTAGCTTCATCAATACATTTTTTTAACTAGAAGTGGTGGCATGTTCCTATAATCTCAGAATTTAGAAGGTAGAAGCAAAAGCAGCAAAAGTTCAAGGTCATCCCCAGCTACATAGGAAGTTCAAGGTCACCCTGAAATGCATGAGACCTACTCTATAAAATAATGTAATAAAGTAAGATAGTAAAGCAGGAGGGAGAGTCAGAATATTTACTAACTGGCAGTGTTTGGGAACCAGCCCAACTGTCGATAGAGGTTCTGAGTCTCAGTGACTAATCTGATTTTGGCTGCAGACATGAGTAATGGATATGCTGCTAAGGAGTTAAACTGATACTCAGGGCAGACAGAGAACACTGCAAAGGCAGGCTACATTGTCACACAGCAATAACTTATAGAGCTTAAAGGTGATTTTTAATCTTTCCTGTGAATGACCAACCTTGATGTCATACTATATGATGCCATGATCCAAATAAAATAAGGACACTTGTGGCAACAGAGCCAAAAAAAAATTGCTCTTATTTTGTGAATACATCTAGAAGCCCCATATTCTTTATTAGTGCATGTTCAAAACATTGGAGTTCACTTCTGACTGAAATACCTCACTGCTGAGAAATCAGAAATGGTCTAGTTTTTTTTCTTTTTTCAAATGCAAAAGTACAACAAAAAGCAATGCTGGACGACTTTTATATGGATCATGGCCTGGCTTATGAAGGATCAAATTCTCCAGTAATGATCTATGAATCAATGTGATTAGGAAACTTCCCACAAACCTCCCTCCCTTCTTCACCTTGACCATATACACAGCTATTTCCTGTCTTTATGATATGGGAATGCTCTAACTTCTCTCCAGCCAAACTGGCTAATTTTCCACTGCAAATATTTTTACACTACAAATGTAATGCTCTGCTGCAGTGGGAGAATGCTCTTGTACACTGTAAAGATTTGTCACTCATATCAGTTTAATAAAACATTAATTGGCCAATAGCCAGTCAGGAAGTATAGGTGGGGTGATGAGACTAGGGGAATTCTGAGAAGAAAGGCAGAGACTCAGTCATCAGCCAGACACAGAGGAAGCAAGATGAGAATAACCATACTGGGAAAAGGTACCAAGTCACGTGGCTAAACATAGATAAGAATTATGGGTTAATTTAAGTTGTAAGAGCTAGATAATAATGAGTCTGAGCTATTAAGTCAAACTGTGTTGTAAATTAATAAGTTTCTGTGTGATTATTCAGGTCTGGACAGCCAGGAAATAAAGGCACAGTCTCTGTCTACAAATGGCTTTTAAGAAAAGAACTCTAAACAGACAAGAACAGAGTTAAGCACAACTTCTTGGGGTCTTTTCTCCAGTAAGTTATGTTTACTAGAGGCAAGCAGAGGCACGGCTCCTTCAAGAGAGATTTCCTAACTCAGCATTAGTTGCAAAAACCTTGCAGCTCTTTTAAGAGGCCCTTACAGTAAACACTTAAATGGTATTTATAAGCATTCAGCATGCCTCCCACTAGTACCTCCACCATGATGCTAAGAAAGCTAAGGAATGGGGAAGAGCCAGGTGCCAAAGTTTTAGCTTTAATCCTAGTCACATTACTTAGCAAATTAAAGACTCACACAGTCAGAAAAAGATAGAAATATATAGTAAAGAAAGATTCAGAGAAGAAAGCAAATAAACCTCTGATGTGGGATGTCCTTCTGTATTTGTATTGCCCTTATTGGCTAATGAATAATGTTGTTTTGGCCTATTACAGGGAAGAATATAGCCAACCTGGAATAGATATAGAGAGAGAATAAGCAGAGTCAAAAAGATGCCATGTAACTGCTGAAGGAGAAAGATACTTCCAGAACCTTACTGGTAGGCCACAGCCTCATGGTGATACACAGATTAATAGAAATGGGTTAATTTAAGATGTAAAAGTGAGCTAGGAATATACCTAAGCTATTGGTCAAACAGTATTGTAGTTAAAAGGGTTTTGTGTGATTATTTGGGTCTGTGGGGCCAGAAAATGAATGAGCAGTCTCTATCCACATATTGACACCCAATGCTGGGCAACACACATCCACATAAAGCTTAAAGAGAAAAAAAGTGCTTTGAGACCCACAAAAACAAGAGCCAAGCACAGTTTCTTGGTAGCCGCATTTTTTTTCAGATAGGCTCTGTTTATTAGTGAAGAGCAGAGGTGCAGCTTCTTTCACAGAAGGCTTCCTGACTCAGCATTAGCAGCAAAACCTGTGTGGCTTCTTTAAGGGATGGTTTTCTTGTTTATGCTGGCAGTTCTGGCTCTTTTGGAAGATCCTGTTACAGAGCATTTAAATGGGGTTCATAAATAGCATGCTACTAGTTGCTTAATGGTGACATAGACCTGCCATGTCTCTGGAACTGGGGCAGTGAGCCTGGCTTGCAGAGGTGGTGAACATACCTCCACCATGTTAGATGGGATGGAGCCAGCAGGCAGGGCCATGGAATTGGTCCTAGCCATGCCAACCTAGCATTAAAAAAAAGGTGCTTATGGTCAGAAAATGAATATAGCTATGCAATAAAGACAGATTCAGACTAAAATAAACCTCTGAATGAGTCACAGTATGTTTAAAAAATATACATAGGCTTGGAAGAAAAAAACATAAACAGTTATAAAAAGAAGTAATATTTTTAAAATAAAACAAAGTCTTTAAAGAGACAGTAAAAGTAATATAAAAGAGCACTGACAGACATCAATTAAAGGAGCAAAAGTAATAAAAAAAGCCGCATAAAGATGGAAAATACACAAAGAGTCTGGACTATGTATACTATTGTGTTTTATATAAATTTTTTGACTGCAGAGAGATGATTGTTTCTGTGAGCTGGTAAACTAAACCAATATATATACATATATTTTAAAGGTATCTTGACTTCAAAATTTAAGTTTAAGGAAATGTTACTTTGAAAAAAGGTTCTACATTTTTCCCACAGAATATGAGAACCTGTGAATTTCTTCCAAACTAACATGGTTTGATGGACCAAGACCCTCCTAAAAGGTCTCCATTAACCCTAAAAATACTTCACCCAACAAACAGCAGAAAGCAGTTTGAAAAAAAAGAACAATTTCCAAATTCCCAAAATAATTGTTCATAAATGTTTATTTTCATTTTAAAAGGGTTAGTATAACCCTTTTGGTAGTTTAATGGTCACAGTCAATTTCTTGAAAAAAAATAAATGGGATATAATATAGAAGTGAATACTTTACATTGGTATGAATTTTGGTTTATTGATACAAATTTAAGGTCAATTTTGTTTTATGTACAGTTATACTCTTGTTTAAGGTATTAATGTTTGTGTAACTCATTTAAAAATGCAATGCTTAATTTAAAACTACAGATTAATAGTCACTTATAATAGTCAAATTTATAGTCGTGTTAGGTTTTCTAGTTATACAGAGTTATATTTCAGTTAATGTTCAACACTTCAAAGACCTAAAGAATATGGCATTTAAAATGTTTTAAGAACTTAGACTTTTCTTGACAATGAGACATGTCTGCTCCTGGCAGAACCAAATACTTCAAAAGGAAGAGGCTCCTTATGGAGTTTTCTAGCCATTTGGGAAAGAAACTGCTCTTGCCTGACCTGCTTGATGGTTTACTGTATAAACTGGACATGCAGGACCCACAAAAAAATGGCTGCTAAACTTACTAAAAAAAAAAGAAGGTGAGATGATCCTTCAGGGTTCTGGCTTCATAAAAGAATCTGCCAAACATTCTGCAGGACACAAAAGAAAGTAACTGACAACCTGCCAATAAAGGCAAACAGTCTTTCAAATTTCCATCTTCATGGAAAAATCTTTCGGATACTATGGGCCTACAGGCTGAAGATGGATGGCCCAGCTTTATTAAAAAAATATTTTGGGTGACTGTCTAGGCAACAAGATGTCTCTGTTAATTATAGAGTTTTGGAAGTTGTACTTCCTGTTTACTTAGGTAATATTATATGCTTCTGGGTCTTTGAAGAGTCTAATACAAACAGTTATAGTTAGAATTTTCCTTAGTTATGATAAAAAATAAATTAGATATTAAACTTTAGACTCACAAAGATAAAATAATTGATAGCATATTTTCTTTAATGTTGCCAGATACAAATAGACTAAATATTGTAACTGTAATTCTTGCTTGTTACCTGTTTTGTATATGTAATTTTACTATGTTAAAGTTAAAACCTTACTTTTTATTTAGATAGAAAAGGGGAGATGATGTTGAATGTCCTTCTGTATACATGTTGCCCTTACTGGTTACTGAATAAAGCTGCTTTGGCCTATGGCAGGACAGAATATAGCCAGACTGTAAGACATATAGAGAGAAAATACACAGAGTCAAAAGGATGCCATGTAGCTGCTGAAGGAGAAAAATGCTGTCAGACCCTTACTGATAGGCCATGGCCTTGTGGTAATACACTGATTAATAGAAATGGGTTCATTTAAGATGTTAGAGCTAGCTAGGAATATGCCTAAGCTATTGGCCAAAATTGTTGTAATTAATACAGATTCTGTGTGATTATTCAGATCTGGGTGGCTGGGAAACTAACAAGCAGTCTTCATCTACAAATGTCTAAATAGTTTACAGTGTACTTAAAACTATACATAGGGTTGGGAGAGAAAAAAAATGTTAATAAAAGTACTTATAAAGAAGAAATAGAGTAACCAGGTGTGGTAGCACACACCTTTAACCCCAGTACTTGGGAAGCAGAAGCAGATGGATCTCTGTGAGCTCAAAGCCAGCCTGGTCTACAGAGTGAGCTCTAGGACATCCAAAGATACACAGAGAAACCCTGTCACAAAAAAATTTAAAATATAAATAAAATAAATAGAGTTTTAAAAAGCCATGTGAAGATGAAAACTACACAGAGAATCTGGATACTGTATGTTATTGTGTTATCTTTGAATTTTTTAACTGCTGAGGAAGGAGCAATAGCTGCTAAAAAAAATTCATTATAAATGCTGTAGGATTAATTCAATCTATATATTTTTAAAATGCCTTGACTTCAAAATTTAAGTCAAAAGATAAATTACTTTGGAGAAGAAGTTTTGCTTTTTTTCACAGGAAATGAGAGGCTCTAGAGTCATTCTGGATTAATAAAAATAAGGTTTGATCAAGGAAAACCACCTGAAAAAAAAATCTCCAATGAGAACAGATAACTCATGTGATCCAAAGTTTCAGAGTACATTTGTTGCCATTTCCTCTAAGTTTTATATCTAAAACAGCCTCAAGACTGCTGGCTGAGATGATCCAGCCTCACAGAATACTCCTGTCAGGACCTGACCATAATCCTAAATTTTCTTTGGGTCTCCATAAGATTACCAGTATCCCCCAATCTGCAGGAAGTAGCCTAGAAAACTACACCCATATTCCCAAACGAATGGATTATAGATGTTTGACTTTGTTTAGAATGTGGGCTACAAGTTGTTATAGATAATGACCAGGAAAAATGCTAAACAAAGGAGATTAGATTCAGAGTTCTTAATCTGTAAAGATAAAAGGACAAATATTGTAGTGTAATGCTCTTGTACTCTGTAAAGATTTGTCACTCGTATCTCTGTCTACTCTCTGCAATTTTACTGTTTGTTCATATGCTCCCTCCAACATACACACACACGCAGACACACACACACACACACACACACAGACACACACACACACACACACACACACACAGAGAGAGAGAGAGAGAGAGAGAGAGAGAGAGAGAGATGTATGCACTAAAGTGCAAGCTTCAGAAGAACAGGGCTTTGTTTTATTATTGTTGTTCATTGCTGCATCTTCGGTGCCTAGAACTACCTTGCTCTAAATAAAAACTAGAACATTTATGAGGAAATAATAATCATAATTGCCATGTTAATTATATAATCTCCTTCAGAAGCTGGCATTTATATGCACTACACACTTAGTTTTTATCCTGAATGTCCTTGGAAGCTTTTTAACAGAGTTGAAGAGACATTAGCAGTAGACATCCAAATGCCCCTTCCTCTGATCTTGGATATAGGGCACTCCTCATTTCCTCACCAATGAGCACTAAAATCAAGTTACTTTAAGAAAAACTTTTTTAAAATATTGTTGTTTGAAGACTGTTTTCAGATTATTGCAGTAGGGGAAAGAGATCATAATTGAGCCTGAACTCACCTCTAGTGAAACAAGAGCAAGAAGAGTCTAAGCAGTGAGTGATGAGAAACACAGAAGAAGCAGACAAAATGAAGTATGGCAGTGTCCCTTTCCTACCCCTTCTGTCTCGACTCCCACTCCCTTCTAGTTATTTGAAGTAAGTCATGTCTGAAAAATCTGCACCTGATGAAAGCTGGCACCCTGAACCGTGGTTCCTGTCAATTGTTAGAATGGCTTCTTACAAGTAAAGGAATTTTCTAGCATAAACCTGTGCACAACAGAGTGCATCATACACAGCAGAAAAAGATTTGCTGTGAATGATTTAAAGAGGACATCTAAGAAGGCTTGCCAGAGGTATGTGAGGCTCAAACACCACGAGATAAGGGAAAGATCAAAATTGAAGGGTATTCTTTGCCTTCTGCCTGCCCCCATTTAATCAGAGAACACATTAAGAACTATCTTAACTTTCTGTTAGATTTTGTATTATTTCCTCTGCTGCAAGGTGTTTGCAACCAGGAGAAAGAGATTCCCAGGTCCTTGAGGAAGACATCTCTGGGGTTGCAAGTCTGGTAAGAGACTTTTAAATGGTCTTTATTTCAGAGGAGTAGAGAAATGGTTTATAATTACTGGCTTTCTAAAGCAAATATTCCAAGAAAAGACCTGCTGAGTCAGAGAGCCTAGTCCAGAAAATGCTACCCTAGAATTTCGTTCAAATGAAGGGAACCAAAAGGCTACCTTGGCCAATGTGCCCTTAGAAACACCCGAGTGCTGTTTCTTGTCATTTGTTAAACCAAGAATCCTGAAGGAAGTGGATGGTATATGCAGAAGGAAGGGAATTCAAAGACTTAATCCACCAGCTAGCACCTTTTCTCACCTTCTGGCTTTATTCTTCCTGGCCACGGGCTCTGATATCAAATAGGACCCAAAGCAGGTAATAATAGATAAGTGGTTTCATCTTCTACACAGGACTCATCTATCACTCCTTATTCATCCTTATTTGGAATCCTTACTTCTAATTTGCTTTTTCTTCTATTATTAGTGAAAACAAAGTACATAGAACACACCTAGTGAACAATCTAACAGACACCAGATTGTAAATCCCAACCTGAGTTCTTCTCAGAGTTGAGTTCAGGACTATCATATTCCTATGTTACAAGTGAAGAGGTTGGCATTTTTTGAGTTAGAATAATTTGTTGTTTTAGCTTGATGAGAATGACCCTTATATGCTCATATATTCAAAACATTCTCTCCAGTTGATGAAACTGTTTGGTAAGGATTAGAAAGTATGGGCTTGATGGAAGATGGGTTTTGAGGTTTAAAAAGCCCAAGCTATTCCCAGTTAGCTTTTTCTTTCTGCCTCTTGCTTTTTAATGAGATCTAAACTCTCAGCTGCTGATCCAGTACCATGCTTACCTACTTACTGCCATGTTCCCCGGTACGATGGCCATGGATTCACCCTCTAAAACTGGAAGCCCCAATAAACTCTTCTATAAATTGCTTTCATCATGATGTCTCATCATAGCTATAGAAAAATAATTGAGACACTTGTGAAAGCCTACAAAATAGGAAAGGATAACTAATAAAGGTACAATGCAACCCCCAAATTTTGTATTAATAACCAATCTTGCTGTGAGCTTTATCTGGTTAAAATAAAAATGCTGAACACCTACTTTTTTTCCCAAAAAGCACAGTGATAAAAAAAAAAAGAAACAAATTACTCTGTAAGAGCCAGAAGAGATTCACCAACCAGCAGAACAAATCCATTTTCAGTACAGCCTAGGTCTGGGGCATTTCTGTTGGAGTTTCAGCTTTGATCTTAGGCACCCATCCTCCTCTGAGAGAGTCACAGGACAGACCTCCACCTCTGTCCTTTCAGAAGACACTGTAGCCTCCACCTTCTTACCCAGTTCTTTCCTGGCTTAAAAAAATTATCTGGACCCCAGTGAGCACACAAGCTGTTATATTTCACCATGTTAAGGACCTCAGAATAAAGCCCTGATGAATTCCTAAGATGCTGCTAATTCAGTTCTGTAAACTGTGTGATCAGATCCTTTGATAGCAGAAAGCAGAGTAGTGACAAGTGAATAAAAGATCTACAGCAACATCTGTGACAGTGTTAACCCACTCAGGGTAAAAACATTGACTCCATCTGCAAGAAGAGCTTCCGATTCCTAGACAAGTGGACAGGCCTTTGGGATTCAGCCTGCACATTCATTTTACTGCTATGCAAGTGCTTGCTGGGGTTACAAACATTTTTTAATTAACTTAAAAACAGCCATCTCATCCATCCTTATGCCAGAAAATAGATAGTCTCTTTGTTGCAGTTATTTTGTTTTTATCAGTTTTAATTTCTCACATTATGGGCAGCTTTACAATTTCCTCAGATACTAAATTTGAGAGAGAAAAAAGTGAATAAATTAATAACCAAGCTTAACTTGCAGCCCAAGACTTCATAAGTCTCCCAAAATACATTACAGACATTATATTTCAGACAAATTTAGAAAGCTACTTATGCAAGTACATAAAAAGTGTGTCATGGGAAAACTGCAGATTTGCATGCCTGGGGCAAAGACTGAGCCAGAATGCTATGAAGGCACTACCAGATGCCTGACTGAGCATATTAGCATACAAACTCTCCCCAGTGCTACCGACGAGAGAGTAGGGATTGACCTGGCCTTTTCCCTCCAACAGTCAGTGACTGAGTCTCTATTTCTCCTCGTCGTCCTCCTTGCAGTTCTTCCAGGCCTCTGATTCTCCTTCACCCGTTTCTCCTTTCTCTCCCTTCTCCTTTCTGCTTCCCACTCTCAACTCTCAAATTGTTTCCAGGGTAACTCGCAGAAGGGGCTGTTGGGGGATCCAAGTCTCACTTTCTGCCTAAACCCAAAGCAGAGCCCAGGACTGCCTACCTAGTTGGAGTTAAGCTTAGCCTAAAATATGAAGGCTCCAATGGAAATAAGAATAAATCAATCATCAGTATTTATATCTTAGTTCTTAGTCCCTCTCTTAAGTATTCTTTGTCATTACAATGACCAATGAGAACTCAATCTATGAGTTTCTAATCAGCTCACAATGAAATCATGAAAGTTTATCATTTTAGGATATAAACTGTGATATAAATATTATTTCTCAAAGTTTATTGTATATGTATATATTAATAACTTATCAATACCCTCCTCTCTTCTCCTCCTTTCTCCCCCCTCCTTTTGTTGCCTAAAGCTTCTGCTATCTAGACCCTCCGTGAGATCTCTGTGAAAAGTGAATATGGCCATTAAGTACCCCACTGAAGACACAGATCTTCAGAACACTCTTCTATAATGGTTTGACACATGTTCTTGGCTTCTGTCAAAAGCCAAGATCCTCAGCTACCTTCAGTTTAGAGCAGCATCCCAGCAGGTGGGTACCTAAAGACAAATGGCAAATGGGGAGAACAGCCTGTTCTGACATATGGAGAAACACGCTGGTGACGCATGCTGTTGAATGGGGGGAAGAGGCAGGTGTACATAGACGCACCTACACAGAAGTCCCAATGTGAAGAGTTAACACAAGAAACTGCCTGGGTCTCAACCCAGAGAAAGAATAAAGTTTGGAGTGAGATTCATAGGGCAGCAGCTCTAAGTAAACCAAAGTCTTCAGTTTCCCTGAATCATGATGGGAGTTAGGAACGACCTCTGTTCTGATCCATCAGTTCCTCCAGAAGAATGTGATGGCATAGACACAGGAGTGGGAACACATCTTGTCAACACAAACACTGTAATTTCGCTTAGAATCATTTTATTATTGGAGATAATGCTGATAGAAGGGTGCTAAGTGACACTTTCAAGACCCAATAGTAAATGTTAGTGCGTACAAAGGAAGAGAGGGTTCTGAGTGTGTACTGTGATTCCATTTAGCCTGATGAATTTCAAACTCACAGGAGAGAATGTCAAGCTCAAAAGATGAGAAAAGGGAAATCAAATTCAAGCACAGAGCCCTGGATCCCTGATTTACTCTTTCCATTCTTCTGGGGGTGGAGCAGTATTCTCAAAATGGTGAATAATGGTCATACAAAGTAATTGGTTCTCATTAAAAAAGACCATTCCATATGCTTTTCCCCATCTATATGTGGCTATTTTTATCTATTTCTCTGCATACTGTGATGAAGATAGGCAGACTTGGTCAATATTCCAGAATCAAAATGTTTGGACCCATCAGACAGTGACTTATAAGCTAAATAAATTTCTTTACTTTAAAGTTACCAGGTACAGGCATTTTGTCATAAAAATGTGGTAATACAGTTTCTGTAAATATGGGATGTCTTTCTTTCCTATAGTTCTGGATTCCTTATATCTTTATTATAAATATAAATGTTCGCCAGCTGATGAATAGATTCACAAAAAGTAATACAACCATAAAGAACTATTATCCAGGTGTTAAAAGGAAAAAATAATAAGGTCTTGCCACATGCTGCAATATGAATATGTTTTGAAAACAGCATACTATATTAAGACGCCAGACACAAAAGGCCACACATTGTAAAATTCTTCTTTTAATGAATGATCCAGAAAAAGCAAAATCATAGAGAATGATTAGCCTGATTTGGGGAATAGAGAATGAAGAATGTCTAGTTCATAAAATAGAAGTCTTTGAGGGTGATACAATGTATTCTAGAATTCCACGTTGAGACTTGATGATTGAAGGGTATCTGAACATAGCAAATGGATGAACTTTATCCTGAAAATACAAACATTTGTTATGTGTGCATTTTATCTCAACAAAATAAGGATAAGAAAAAGCCTTTCCTAGGAAAAGGCAATTGGATAAAAATTTAAGAATGAGGGAGTGAAAAGATCAGCTTGGCAACCTATGGATACAGCAGGATTGATCCCAGACTCCAACATTCTGTATTCCTGTTCTGATTTTTAACTTTCAGTACCGTCATGACAGAGATGGGTGTAGTCATGTTTATAGAGTTAATCAAGAAAGCAAATAGAAAGTTAAAAATGTTAGGAGAGAGAAATATAAATGTTGAGTCATGCAAAAAAATGAAAATTTGAGAACCATGTGAGAACAATTAGAACAAAGAACAACAGAGTGGAAGAAACGAGATTGAAAGACTTGAAAGAATTAAGCATGAGAACCAAATGGGCATGAAGATGTTGACTATTTCTTGCCTCTGAACTGGCCATAATTAAAAAAAATATTCCTAACTCTGGACATATCCAATACAGGAACCAAGGAAGGATAAATGGAGCTAAAATAGAAATCAAAGCCCCTGTTCTAGCATCTTGCAGTGAGACATGTGTGTCACAGTTTCTGTCAGTTTTATACAGAACTAGACACACTGGGGAAGAAGACAGCTCAACTGGAATATTTCTTCCATCACACTGGCCTGTGGGCATGTCTAGTGGGGCATTTTCTTGATTGCTGATTAATGAAGGAAGGCTCAGCCCAGTGTGAGCAGTATATTCCTGGACTGAATTATATAAGAAAGCAAGCTGATGAGCTGGAAAGATGGCTCATTGCTTAAGAACACTTATCTGCTCTTCCAGGGGACCTGTGTTCAATTCCCAGCACCCACAGTGCAGCTCACAATTGTCTGTAACTCCATCCCTGACATCTGGCCTCTGTGGGCAAATGTGTAGTGAACAAACAAAGCACTCTTACACGTATGAATAAATATATTTTCAGAATATTTTTATTGATTATTTGCAAATTTCACATCATGAACCCTGAGTATCATTACTTCCCACTCCTCCCGGGTCTGCCCATCCAGAAGAAGAAGAAGAAGAAGAAGAAGAAAGAAGAAGAAGAAGAAGAAGAAGAAGAAGAAGAAGAAGAAGAAGAAGAAGAAGAAGAAGAAGAAGAAGAAGAAGAAGAAGAAGAAGAAGAAGAAGAAGAAGAAGAAGAAGATCCAATTTGTGTTACCCATGTGTTCACTGGAACATGGTTAAATTCCTGATGGTCAGCCCCTTAAAGAGAACTGAGTCCTTCCGCACCCACACCAGAAGACATCAATTCTGGAGATCTACACTTCGTCATCCTCATCACAAGTTTAAGAGTTCTCTTTGATGACTTTCCATCTAGCCTGTTACTTTTAGGGGGTAGGAGTTGTCCCAGAAGCCTTCTGTGTTCCTCTTTCTTCGGGTGCGTCTTCAGTCATTAGTTCCATGGAGTAAGTAGCTCCCTTGCCCTTTACAGTCAGCAAGAGCTGAGTTGCTCTTAGATCATGGACTTGCACATGATTTCTGAAGACATCACAGACAATAGACAGTCGTATGATCTCTGGTGTTAGCACGTGCCAAGGACCTCAGCATGGTCTCCAGTGGCAACATGGGCATCAACACGGCCCTCGCGGCTGCCTGAGCCACTGGCACTATCATAGCCCTCTGCGGCAGCACAGGCCAAGGGCACCAACACGGCCTCAGGTGGCATGGAGGTCACTCACAACAATATGGCCCTCAGCAGCAGCACAACCCGCCAACTTCAATATGGATTCAAGAGAGTTAGGAATGCAAGCCAGGAAGCAGCATTCTCCTGGGGTTCTGCTTCAGTTATTGCCCCTACGTGCCATTCTTCAGCTCCTGCCCCAACTTCCCCTGGTGAAGGACTGTGAATGGGATGTGTAAGGCAGAAAAGTCTTTTTCCACCCATTTTGACTTTGGTTAGTGTTTTATCACTGCCAACGGGAAAACTAGAACAAGGTGAGACCTGCGACACTGAATTAAAACATCATGGCAGATTCTTAATATGTAACCATTATCTGAAATCATCTTCAGGAGGGTCCATGAACTATGAAGCTTTCAAAAGAAAAAATAAATGTGCAAGGAGATCTTTGGAAATGATACTCTTTATTAATTCTTTGAGAATTTCATACAATATAGAGTGATCATAGTCATGTCCCACTCCCCCCTAGTCCACCGCCACCCCATTTTTAGAAGAGATTATTTTGCAGCACATGGCCTGGTCCTCTGGCTCTTATGATTTTTCTGAAGTATGTTTTTTTAATGGAGATAAGATTTATAATACGCTGAATTTATTTTTTAATTATTTGAATATTATGTATGTTGTGACTGCTTCCATTTTAATATACTACCATAGCAAATTAATATAGATATTGACTATCCTTCAAAGATGTTTGTTCATTAGAAATTGACCTTTGTTGGAGAGATAGGAATATATTTAGAAGCTAACGTATGCTTTCCACATGCAGTCAGTAAGTTTAGAAAACAAGCATATTATTCTTAAAACTATTTTGAAAATATCTTTGTAGGGAAAATGAAAAGCAGTTCCACCAAACCACTCTGCTAATTAAAGCCTATGAAACCAAACAGCTGCCTTTAGGAATTGATCTTGCCGGTCTCCATGCTAACAGCTGCACTTCTGGGGCTTCCTGCAAATGAAGTTGGGGGAAAATCTGGCTAAATGGGAATGAACAGAAGTTGACATATTTGAAAGTTTTTGCTGGCATATGACAGAATCTTTTTTAAAATGCTAGGGAGGTTGGAGTCTGCTGGGAATTTAAGGAAACGAGAAAGCAGAGATAGAGTCCTGGGGACCAGAGAGCTGATGCCGTGTCCTGGGTCTGAACATCATGGAACCAAAAGCGCTTGACACATTAAAGCCTTTGTTTCTGGTTTTCTACCTTTCTGCAAATCTGAGGTCTTACATACACACATCATCCTACACTCTGATCAGGTCTTATTTAGAAATATGTATGCATATCAATATACATATATGCATATAGCAACAATTAATGAAAAAAGAGGCCATGAATTCGAAACAGAGCAAGAAGGGGAACATAGGAGGGCTTGGAAGGAAAACAGAAAAGGTAAATTATATAATTATAGTCTCAAACAATGAAAGAATTAATAAAAATGTAGAGGAAACATTGCATTCAGACATCAATAAAGAAAAAATATGTGAGCATGAACACAGCTCCCATAAGTCTAGACATGATCAAGACACCAAGATAATAATCCATAAGATAAGAAAAAATAATAAATAGTAGCAGAAAATTTCTCAAATCTAGGGCAAGAAAATTTTTATTGTTAAATGAATCATCCTAATTAACAATACAAATAAGTTTCAAAATACAATGATACAATACAACAAATGGATAAAAAGACGTCTATAAAATATCTCACAACAGCTATAGAATATACATTTTCTTAGTGCCCAAGGAAGCTCATTTTAAAACAAATCTCATTTTCTGTCAAAAACATTCTGAATGAAAACAAAAGAAAGAATTACAAAAATCTGAGTATGTATATGTTAGTTGATGAAATATGTGCTCGTTCAACGCCATTGTTATATGTGTATATATGCAATATTCTTTCTGGAAAAAAAATGCCAAGGATCAATACAAATATTTCCTTTTTAAGAATTGTGTATGAATTCCAGAGTTGTGTCCTCTACTTTGTTTTAGTGATTAGATGGCATCGATAAGATATTTCTCCCTCTAGTGCCTTTGTCTTCCCTCCTGCTGGGGTTCTATGTAGTATGCACCTATAATTTTATTACTAACAAAGCTGAAGCATGAGAATTGAAAGTTCAAGATATAGTAAGACCCTGTCAAAGAAGGAAGTTAGCAGAGAGAGGGAGAAAAGGGAAAAGAAAGGGAGGGGAGAGGAGGGGAATGGAGGAAAGGAAAGGGAAGGGGAGGGAGAGAAAAAGAGGGAAGGGAAAGGGGAGGGGGAAGAGAAGAGAATGAAAGAGAGGGGAGGGAAAGGGGAGGGGAAGAGAAGAGAAGGAAAGAAGGGGAGATGAAAGGAGGGGAGGGGAGTCTATGGGAGAGAAGGGAAAGGGAACCAGAATTTCTGTTATAGGTCTTTTATCATATATCCAACCAGAGGGATATCCAAAATAAAGAGCAGAAAGCATAGTGAAAATATAAACAACCATCAACATTAAAGGTAAACATAAACCTCATACATTTATGTTCTTTGATATAAATATTCATATTATACAGTAATTAAAATAAAATTTCAAAGAAAATTTATTATATAAATGAAAATGAATTACTAAATTTGAGCAAAAGCTACTTATTTGGGAGATAAAATAAAAATAAGTATGCTCAAGAATTAGAAAATTTAAAAATAAAAAACCTTAAACTAAAACACTTAAATATTTGTTTACTAAGATAAAATCTAAACTAGACACAAAAAAGAAATCAGTGAATATGTGTTGTTGCTAAGAATCTTACTGATACTCCATTAAAACTAAGGTAAATGAGTTACAAGTAAGAAAGGGAAAGAGTCATAATGGGTTGTGAACAAAACAATAAAAGAAAGAACAGGAGGAAAAAAAGAAGGCGGAAGCAAAGAGTAGGAGGAAGAAGAGAAAGAGAGAGGAAGTAAAGAAGGAAGGAAGAAAGAAAGAAAAAAGAAAGAGAAGGAAGGAAGGAAGGAGGGAAGGAAGGAAGGAAGGAAGGAAGGAAGGAAGGAAGGAAGGAAGGAAGGAAGGAAGGAAGAAAGATTCTATAATAAATTTAGTAACAGTTTCACTGTAACCCATGCTCACTTTAAAATCACTACATAGCAACCCTCCTGCCTCAGCCTCTGATGTCAAGATTATATATACCATGACAAAAAAAATTTAAAAGTATACAAATTAAAAACTTCTCACAGTTAACAAAAAACAGACATACTCAAGTCAAAAGTACAATAGAAGTTGACAACAGGAAAAAGAAAAATAGAAAACAACATCCAATCCTAGATCTATGTTACTCAAAGCAAAGCATGAAGGAAAATGGTGGTGGGGGAGGGTCTTAGAAGTCACTAGAGGAATAATGAAGAGTAACAACAAAGAAAACAAAACCAAAGTCACAACCAACCTAACAGCAGCAATGGATGCCAGGAATTACAAAGAAATTTTTTTCAATGTATTGAAAAGAAAAAATGACTCCAACTTTGAAAATTGCATCCAACATAAAATAGGAAAATAAAGATGGATGCAGACATACAAAAAATTTACCTGCTGAGCATATTTAATACATGCGATTAAAAATCTGCCAAGAAAAAAAAGAAAACAGTATCATACCAGATGACACCTAAAGTCAGGAACATAGGCCCAAACTTAAAAAAGTCTTAAATTGTAGTATTGAACCATAAAAAGTAAAACTCTAGAAAACAATATCATAAATATGGTTATTGAGCAGCAAAAAGGTGAACATTGGAGAACACTGAAAATAATGATTACTATGCATTTTTCATATTTTTAAATGAATTTCAGAGGTTGTATTGTATTAAAATCATTTCCACTCCCCAAACCTTGTGCCTGCCCCCAAACCCCCTCTCAAATTCATGACCTCTTTTTTATTATTGCTACATATAAATGTATGTGTATATAAGTAAATCTGGTGAGTCCATTTAGTGTAAGTATGTACATTTAGGGCAGACTGCTTGAACTTGGATAAATTTATCAGGGCCTCATCCTCTCCTCTCTCATTGCCCATCACTTGCCTGCAGTTCTCCATCAGGGGTGGGATCCTGTGAGATTTCCCTCTTCCACATTAGCATATCAATTAGTGTTGTCAATGTTCTTGTCCTATATAGGTGGCCAAGTTATTAGCATTTGGGAATACAGCTCCCTCTCATCAATAGAAAACACTATCTTGAATCAGATATCCTGGTCCTTTGACTCTTACAGTCTTTCTTCTCCATCTTCCAGAACGTTCCCTGAGCCTTGGATGGAGGGATGTTGGAGATTTGATGATTGGGGCTGGACACCCCACAGTCAGCTGTTATCTGCATTTTGACTAGCTGTGGATTTCTGTGATATTCTTCACCAAATGTAAAGGGAAGCTGAAGTTTTTTAAGATAAAGGAAAAGATGATAAAATATTTATCAACCAAGAGATATGACGAGAGGAGACAAAAGAAATCAAGAAAAGGAATAGCAAGCAGAAATTTTTAAATAAGAAGTCCCTGTAGTAATGTCTTTCCATGAAAGTCAACATCTAGACCTGAAAACTAGATATTTTACATAAAACACTATTCTTACCAGGGGCTTATGTTTACTTTAAAAGGGAAAATTTAATGGTACAATTCAGCTAAGAAATTCTCAACCTTTCTTCCACACAAAGCCTCAACCCTGCACAAAATGCTACAGACAACTAAGGAATAAGGAAAGTAGAAGAAACAGTCTTCCCTAGGGAGGAGCACAGTAACTGGTTATCCCATACCAAATGGTCAGCCCTTGAAACCTACACACAAATAACACTTAAAAACCAAGAAGGTTGTGTTTATATATTAGGAATGTGTGGCGGGGGGGGGAGCTGCATGTAACAATAACCAATGAAAAAATATTAAAAAGTCCACCAATTCGTAAGAGACCAAGAAAGGTTTTTATGGGAAGGTTTCAAGGAGGAAAAGGGAAGAGGAAAATGATTCAATTACATTATAATCTCAAAATAAAGGAAATAACTGCAAAATAGAAAAAGGAGTTTTTAGCTGGCTTTGCAAATGCCTGTCTCTTCTGGCTGCTTGCTAAGCACCGTAGTTGGCCCCACTATGTTCTTCACCATTTTGGTGGAACCAAGCCTTTGGACTATCTCCTTCAAGACAGAACACTGTTTACTGAGACCTGAAGAAAAGGAACTTGGTTATAAGGCTCCCTCCTTCACATAATTATTCAAGAACTCAGGTATCAGGTGGTGATTTTACCTGCCATGGTGACACTGACAGTAAGTCCTTTTACAGGGAGACATTTGAGGATGGAAACGTCATCAAGGAGCATATGGGACCTGATATCTTGTTCATGGCAAATGCTGATCCAAGGATAAAAGGTTGCAAAATTTCCATCTGCATCTCCAAGCCTAAGTGGTCAGATGGCAAACATGTGGTCTCTCAAAAGGGGAAAGTTTGCATAGCATCATGGAAACCATGGTGCACTTTGGGTCCAGGAATGACAAAACCATCATGAAGCTCACCATTGTTGACTGTGGACAACTCTGATGTTTTTGACTTGTGTGTATCTTAACTGACAGACTACTCCTTCCATAGCTGGAAAGACCATCCTCCATCCTATATGCTTGCAATATCCAGGAATCTTTGCTCCCACTGAAGGTTTTGGGGTTCTATACTTTTTCTCTTTTACCTCCAAGTCTAGGTAGATCATAGAGTTGTATTTATTATGATAAATGAATAAAAGCTAAGTTTAAAAAATCCTCAATGGATTTATAACTTTACCAAAATGAAATTAAGGCAAAATAGGTATATGGGTATGTAATAAAATATACTAACATGTATGAAATCCTGCTCATCAATTAAGAAAAGGCTAAAAACTGTTTTATATCTAGTAATACTATCCTTCATGGCTCCAGCAATGTCTGAGTCACAGTTTCCTTTGGTTGATATTGGTGCTTTTAGCAAAATGTCCACAATTGATTCTGAAGTTCTACTAATTTGCATTTGTTGTCTATCACAGGACTTTACTCGTACATAAATATGATAGAAATTTTTATATGGAATTGTATGCAAACAAAATTGTTTCATATGTAAATGTCAGTGAGGAAGTATATTAAGCTCTAAGAATGTGCCTGATCTAATGGGAGCTCACCAAATCCAGCTGGACCAGGACTGAATGAGCATATGATCAAACCGGAATCTCTGAATGTGGCTGCCAATGGGGCAGACTGAGAAGCCATCGATAATGGCACTGGGACCTGTTTCTACTGCATATATTGGCTTTTTGGGACCCTAGTCTATTTGGGTGCACACCTTCCTAGGCCGGGATGGAGGGGGAGGGCTTTGGACTTTCCACAGGGCAGGGTATCCTGCCATCTCTTAAGGATGGAGGGGGAGAGAGGAGGGTGAGTGGAAGAGGGTGAGAGGAATGGGCAGAGGGGAGGAAGTGTAAATTTTTGAATAGAAAAAGAAAAAAAAAGACTAAAGTGTATTGTTCTGGATAAACATTAATAGAAAATCTTCTGAGGATATCGTTAAAATAAATTATTATAATAATTAAACATGTCAATTATGTGATAAATAATGAATCTTGGTAAATAAAAATCTATATGCTGTAAAAAGCAACTGCACCAAAGTATGAAAATAATATAGTAGGCTTTACATGTCTTTCCAACCTTTAGATACAAGGACACAATGTTACCAAGAACCACAGAATGTAATTACCAAAAACTATTGTAAATTTTCTCATTGTGTTTTAAATACATTTACAATTTTATGTTAGGCATCATTCATAGGTCATGCATAGCCAAGTGTAGCCCACGCAGGTTGTAGGTCAGTTAATACTGCTGTGAGTGCCTAAAGAATCAAAATGCCACCGTGATGTCCCATTCCTGAGATACGGTTGGCAACTGACACCCATTAAAGAGAGGGTGTAATTTTCTTTAGGTGTGTATCCACTGATAAGTTGCCATTGCTCTAGTAAATAATTTCTTACCCATGCTCAAGGAAAAAAACTAAATAAAATCAGTAGGTCACACACTAAACAAAAACCTGAAAATGGGAAGGGGACTTGGAAAGAAAGCTTTCAGTGTGGCAGAGAAGGAACAGGGGGTTGCAAATGACTAACATTCACTATACAAAGGTATGAAGCTGTCAAACAATGTCTGAAAGACAAAATAATAGTACTTAACCAAGATGAACGTCAATGTCTCTCCTGCTATTGGGCTTGGAGCTCAATACCTGCAACTGACACAGCCACTCTAATCCACCAAATCTCAGGGAGCTACTCTTCCTGTCAGTGCCTCTCACCCTAGTGATGCTGGTCCCCTGGTCCAACATGGAGGAATCAGCATCTGAGATGGCAAGAAGGAATCAAGGGATAATGAAGACATGTGCTGTCCTTCCTAAAGAATGTACCTTATCTAATGTACTATTGAAACATTTAATCCTCAAACTACCCGAAGATAAAAACTGCTACTACTATTATGATACAGCAAAGGCAACTAGTAAGTGGTACAGGCAGAATTTGAACCCAGGGCATCCGGGTCTGAGGCCTGGGGTTCATAAATGAGTTGCAACTGACAAATGAATTGTCTAGACCATTGTGCTATCAAATGATATATTTAAAAGGATACTCTATCTCAGGGGCCTCATATTCATGTTAAAAAGTAAAATAAAGTCTGCAATTAAGTTGTATTGTACTTCTTTTAAATGTAAATTATTTTTAAAGACAGTGTAATATGCTTTGTTTGACTGTAAAAGGATACCACAAACTGGATAATTTATAATAAATCAACATGAAGTAGTGCATGGTTCTACAAGAAAAGAAGCATTAAGATGAAGTATCCTGCACCCAGTGCAAGGCTTTATTTTTACTTTATACTAGGAAAAAGGGACAAAGAAAGAAAAGGAGAAGAAATGGGAGGAAGAGTGAAAAAGGGAGAAAGAACATACGAAGGGATCAATCTTGTCTTTTTTATTTCTTTAGTTTTGAGATTATAACGTAACTAGATCATTTCCTTCTTCTCTTTCTTCCCTCCAAGCCTTCCCATACATTCCTCCTTATTCTCTTTCAAATTCATGGCCTCCCTGTGCTGATGATACCTACACAACTCACTGAAAATGGAGAAGTCCAACTAGTGTCTACATGGAGTCTTCACTCCTATCTAGAGAAGACATTTCTCCCACTCTTGAGCACACCTTAGGGACCCAAAGAGAAGTTTCCTTGATGAAGGGTGAGGACTACATTTATCTATTGGTAAAAGGACAAACATTTATGTTGTTAGGAATTGTGCTGGTTTAGTAAAGTGGAAGTTGTGGCTCTTAGTAAAATGAATCTTCTTAAAGATCCATGATGTCATTAGTTCTGAGTAGTTGGCTATGTTTCCAGTTTGATGCATGGTATAGTTTTATAAAGAATTCTTCCTTCTGTTAACTCATTCTCATACCTACATTAATCCATTTGCTTTCCTGTCATAGCCTGGTCAGGATTAAGGATGTAATACAACAACCTGCTTTGGGAAATGGGGAGACATATTCAAACCATATAAGTCTAGTTAGATTCCCGAAGTCTTGTCCTCCTCACACACTCAAGTCCATCAGCTCATCCCAGTGTCTCTGATTTTAGTTCATTCCAGTACTAGCTCAATGGTCCAGAGCCTTATCAGATTCAGATACAAGTGAGCTCAAGGTATGATTAAACCAACATGGAAATCTTTTCTAAATGTTGGCCTGTGCAACTAAGCAAAGCATCTATTTATGATATGCAGTTGTAAGACAGGCCTACAGTACACATTAGATGTGGGATTCCCCTCTGTATGCTATGAATATGTTTTACTACCACTGGTTAATAAATAAGCTGCTTTGGTCTATGATAGGGAAGAATAGAGCTAGGCAGGGAAAACTAAACTGAATGTAAGGAGAAAAAAGGCAGAGTCAAAGAGATGCCATGTAGCTGCTAAAGGAGAAAGACACCAGAAACTAGCCAGTAGGGTACAGCCTTGTGGCGATACACAGATTAATAGAAATAGTTTACTTTCAGATGTAAGACCTAGCTAGAAATACTCCTAAGCTATTGGCCAAACAGTGTTGTAATTAATATAGTGTCTGTGTGATTATTCAGGGTCTGGGCAGCTGGGAAACTGAAGTGCAGTCTCCATGTACACAAATTCCCTCTCCAAAAAGAAAAGCAGGCCAAAAAAAGAATTGCAACTGGATCCACATAAGCCTACAGGGAAGCAAAGGAAAGTCAGAAAGCCAGAAAATAATCTTTCTGATTATACCTTTGACCTGAGGACAATGATCCACTGGTTGAGACCTCAAGGACTCCAGCAGTTCCAGCCTATTGTTTTACTGAGCTCAGCACCTAGAGCAGCTTTCACAGACTGAAGCTATGGGCTGGTGGCTCTAGAATTCTGGAATATAGGGTCAACCACATCCCTGCGGCTCCATTAGGCACTCATGGGGAGCCTACAGGAATCTATCACTATTGCAGGTTCCTGCCTGATCTACAGGCTATTCAATACATTCTTTGAATTTTAAGTAGCAGGAACTATGTACGGCATGGCAGCCTATTTTCTGCATGCCTGCACAACCAGAACCACATGAACATCAACACGGCCATTTCTTTCATACAACATTCCTGTCTTCTCTTATTTTATTGCATGTGTTTGAAAGGAGCCGTGCATTGCCTTCAACACCTTTCTTAGAAATACTTTGTGCTTGTTTGTTCCCTGAAGCACTCCAGGACATGGGCACAATTAAGATAGAGTAGTCACCAGTTTGTAGTAAGAACTACCTTTACTCCAATTTCCAGCAAGATATTTCTGATTTTCATCTGAGTCCTAATATGAGTGGCTTTTACTGTTCACATGACCACTTCCATATCATGTAAAAAGTTCCATGCTTTCAACATAACTTTTCTATTCCTCAGATTCTCTACTGGAATGAATCTTAATGTTCCAATCATAGAAATCCAGAATTTTGCTTGTTTGCTTGTTTTTATCTTGCCTCTCCAAACTCTAGCACATTGGCATCTGTTTGGTACAATAACACCTCACTCCTGGTGATAGTGCTCTGGCTTGATCCTTTTTGTGGTACCATACCAGAATACACACTGGGTAACTGATGATGAACTTAATTTTATTGCTTCATGTTTCCAGAAGTTAAAAATTGAGGATAGGTCTTTCTTGCTATATCATGCCATGGCAAGAAAGCAAAGAGATTGGAGGACTAGGGAAAAAAGAGAAATGGAGAGGGGAGGGAGGCCAGATGAGGAAAAGGAAGAATTAGAAATGTGGGGAAAGGAGGAAGAGGAGGATGGAGGTTGGAGAAGCAGAGAGAAACAAGTGTAGGTGATTACTAACTGTCCTGTTATTGTCATTCACACACCCTCATGGCTCAGTCATAGCTCATTCAGCCGCACTTCCCAATCTTTGCATCTGGAAAGAATTTTCTATTATACCATTTTTGGAGAGACACACAGCTGGTGCAAACTGCCCAGTCTGCCAAGACCACACCTCCTAGTTTTCCTTGGAACAGTTCCTCATTGGAGACATTTTGCTTGGAAACCTCTAGATAGACTGCTTTCTGTTCTGGTTCCAAAAGTTTATCATCAAAGGACAAAATGGTTCTCTGAAGCATACTCTTACCAGAACTCTTGTGGGATGTGCATAATTCAGGAATAAATTTTTAAAATAATTGAAATAATATCCAGAAATCTCATTAAAATAAAACAGATAAAACAAAATATAATCAGTTTGAATATCCTTGCCTCTACCAAAAATATATGGCAAGCTCTGAACTCCAAGAGTTCGCCAATACATCATGGCCCCTGAGTTAGTTTCCCATCTACATTCATTAATACGGGAAGAGCTCAGGATTGGTCTGTTCAGTAAGTCATCTACTTAGTTGTGAATCTACTTATACTTTATTAACTTGATTTCACATCTGAATCTACTCCTATCTTACTACCTTGATTTCACATCTGAATCTACTCCTATCTTACTTCCTTGATTTCACATCTCTGACCTGAGTCGTATGAATCTGTCCCTCTTTAACTTGATACTGGCCAAGCACTTCCTTTTTCAGCACCACAATATTCATTGAGAGATATTCTCAACATCACTGTCTGACATGGTATGGCACTGGCTGAGACTTTGAAATGCAAACTGTCTTCTTTATCTGTGAGGTCGTTGCCCACTTGCTTAATATTTGGGCTCCAGATGCTAGTTTCTTCTCTGTCTGGTTATTGCATAGGCTTTCAGGAGCCTTTCTGTGCAAGCAAAGAAAAAGAAAAAAAATCAATCTGTCTGTGGTGTGGTTTAGTTATAGCATGTAACAAAAGGACCAAGAAGTAATGGAGCATTGCATGAGCATCTTTATATTCAAATATCAAGTCTCCACTACTGAAGGGGATATGAGGATAAAATAGGATCGATGTATCAGACAAGGAGCAGGCTGAGTGGAACTCAAAAAACTCTTCTTCTGAGTCCTAGAGACAGAGTGTGGGTGACAGCAAGGGATGATCAGTTCCCACAGGGGAAATGATTTGATTTTGTTTCTGCTTGCAGTAGCAAAGGTGCAGTTGGTTAATTCACCAATCAATCAGATGTGAAGGAGGATGAAAATTACGTTAGAAATAATTAATTAGCCCATTTTAGTCTAAATCTTGAGTCGGAGTGAGGAAGCAGGCTGTCATTTTTCACCAAGCCTCCTCACAATTATAATAAAGTGATGACTTCTGTGTCACGGAGACAGGAAATTTCTGCTAGAATTCAATGTTCCCTCCAGATTTGAAGGAGGCAGCTGTAAGGGGCAGAAAGAAACAGGTATTTTCTCTCCTCAAATCTACTTCCTATGCCTTACATGGGGTTGTGTAATGGTGAATGGCTCAGAAGGTAGGTTGAGTTCCATGGGCATTTGCATATTTAGAAATCTATAATTTATCCTTTCTCATATAAAGTTTAGCCATTATCTAGGCTGGGCTCAGTGAGTAAACAATTGCTGCACAAGCTTGAACATCTAAGTTCAGATCCTCAGTACCCACAGAAACCCAGGCGTGGAGGCACACACAGGTCTGTAACTCCAGGACAGGGAGAAAAGACAGGGACGTCCTTCATGCTACAGGCAAACCAGTCTAGCCAATCAGTGTGCTCCAGCTTCAATGGGGGGCCCAACTATAAACAATGAGATGGAGAGCAATGGAAGAAGACGCCAACATCAACCCTTTTCCATACACATACACACACATGCACTCAGCTACACGCATACATGTTCAAGATATATATACACACATGCACATGAAATCTATAAACCATTCTTTCCTTGAATTAAAGAAATAATCATCATCACATACTTGTTTCTGTATGGTAATTCGGCTTCTGTGTTGACAAATGCGAAAGAGGAAACCAAATAGGAAGTATGATGTTCTAAAACTTGACAACAAATCCTTACAAGAACAAGGCACCTGAATTTTGGAATTTGAATAAGAGTGAAAATACCAATGACTGTGCTCTATATCCTTAGTCTTTCCCTTGGGATCAGACCTTTCCCATCCAAACTGGATGAATACAATGCCTCAGGTTAGGCTATAATACACAGGGGACAGGGTGTCACCTCTGTGACATTTAGATATATAAAGTCTCTCAAAATTTATAGCTGAGATACTACTTTGAAAGAAAAGACATTTTAAGAATCAAAGTAAGGCCCTGAAGGTTTCAAGACAAATTGTATGCCAGAAGAAACAGAGAGAGAGAGAGAGAGAGAGAGAGAGAGAGAGAGAGAGAGAGAGAGAGAGAATCCTATTTAGGAAAACTGATGAAGGTCAAGATAACCTTCTCCCCTGAATAACAACTTCATAAACTAGCAGGGTAGCAGGAGTTGTCAATGGACAAGAAAGGGGACTTTCCTCAGTGTATCCCAGCAACAACCTTGCACTGGCCTAAGATCCACAAGTAATTCACGAATCTCTTCCAAAAAAACATAAAGAGAATGCCTGTGACAGTCCTATGTTGTATGTACCAGCAGTGTTGTATGTTTAGCAATCCTTCCTTAGCATTAGTAAACTGTAAGCAGAGATTATGAGTCTGCCTGTGGATGAAGAAAGGCCTTTGTATGATTAAGAAGCCACCAAGGGAAAAAATGGTTCTATGCTGGGAATCTGCAGATTCCAGACAGCAACCCTGTGGAATCGCTGTGCCAGAGAGACACAAAGAGAAGCCAAGCTTTTTTTTAGGGTGCCAAGGGTGGTCAGAATAGAAAGGTAAAATACACCCAGAAGTGGAAAACATGGTTGCGGTGGCAGGACCACTGAAGTAATCCACATGGCCAATAGGTGATAAGGCAGGATGCTGAGAGCATGTCAAGGGACACCAGCATGGGAGGACACATAGTGACAAGGTGTTCCTTACTTTACATACCATACCCTCATTCTCATACCTTAGCACTTAAGATGCAAGAGAATGTTGACATGTATTAACATTTTGGGGTTAGGGAGGATAATGCTCAGATAAGTGAGAAAAAATGAAACAGGCTAGTGAGCTGGGAATGGAGTTCGGTAATAAAACCCTTGTTCATCATGGGGGCATGAAGTGAAATCTATCATCACTTTAATAAAAGGTAGATAGATATTTTGTTATGAAATGTTTACTTGATAACTCAGTGATATCTTCAAGCACACACAAAATCAAATAAACAACAACTATGCTTTATGCAGTGAATATCCATTCTGGTGTGTACATTGGCAGTGTGATATGTCTGTGGACCTGCTGAAGTATTATGGGGTGCTCTGAGCCCTCCACAGTTGGCATCCAGAGGAAATAAGAATTTAGTTCCCATGAGATTTTGATCATGACATTCTCTTTCCCCGATTAACATACAGTCTTCTTGAGTGTTTCTGTCTAAAGTCATCTATATTAATAGATGTTGTTGACTAATCAACATTGAAACTATGAACAGCAACACTAGTGTCATTCCTGGGTAAAGCTTGTTTAACAACATCATATAAGAGCATTTTCTGTGACTTACATTACAATCTCCTTCTACTTAGAGACAATACACAACGGTCTCTCCCTAGAGGCCATTTTGATCACCAAAATCACATTTTAAAAGGGGGGGGGAAACAGGGAAAATATGATAGTGAAGAGACTAGAAAACAGAAATTTTTAACAGCATAGCACTGAAATAAGTCAGGGTATGGCCACGTCTGAGCATGCCTGGAGGAACTAACACAGCATAACTTGAATTCTTCATCACATCATAAATATATATGGCCACAAAATGGTTCATGTGTAACCACAAAAGTACTTGTGAGTTGGCAGTTTGTGTCAAATTAGTTTTCTGTGGCGACAAGAAAGTATGTGAGGCTGAATAAATTATAAAGCAAAGGTAACTGAGAGCAAGGTACCAGCATCGGCTTAGGCTCTATCAAGTGTCCCATTCTGAGAGGGGTATGAATATATGTAGAATATATAACAAATTGACATACAGAGAGATATGACCAGGCCCACCTGTGTCAATCCATTCTCTGGACAACAAACCCACTCTCTCAGAGGCTACATTCATTCTTCATAAATCAGATCACCCATAGCCCTAAGTACCTCTTTAAAAACTCACAACTTTTCATTGTTAAAGTAAAAATTATAAATGTTGCACATTTGAAGCAACAGCAGCTTGAACTACCTGTTGGCTACTTTCCCAGTGAGCATTCCTGGTCTCTTTCCTCTGCTTGATCCCTGTTTCCTGTATTTTTTTCTTCCCTTATCCATGGTTGTATCACAGTTTAAGCCTCTGTAGTCATTTATTTTCATCTTTCTACACTTTCTGAATGGTTCATGACTGACTCTTGCCTTGACACCATTATCATCAATGAATTCCACAAGAGCAAACATTGATGAGTCACAGTTTGGAAGCCTGGACCAGCCAAACAGCTGTGTGTTTAGGATGGCGCCTGTGATAGTGTAGACGGGAAGTCTACTTCTGAGACTTGAGTTTGACGACCTGGACCCCAGCTGGTGGTGCTATTTAAGGAGGTTCTGGAAAATGTCGGAGATGGAGCTGGAGGAGAAAATGTCATTAGGAATCTGTACTTAAGGGCTAAATCTTGTTCCGGATGCCTTTCTGTCTCTCTGTCTGCTTCCTGTCCCCCAAAGCTGAATAGCTCTTGTCTTATGCTCTGTTATTTACTTGTGTGTTGGATTGTATGTTTGATTGTTTGTTTTGAGACAAAACTTTCTCCGTTGCTCTTCATGGTATTGTTCCTCTCTGTAACAAATGCCGGCTGGCAAATACTCAGTTACCACCAACCCATTCTGTGCGGTGTAGGAAACAAAATGACAACTGGGACAAAGATAGTCCTTACCTCTCAAGAGCTTCTGGGTTAATGATGACAATAAAATAATATTGATATCATGTACATGTTCTGGAAGGGTGAAGAGAAGGTTTAAGAACTACATTGAGGAAACAATGAATAGAGCGTAAGGTGGTCAGGGAAGGTATCCCTAGGATAATAACATAGAAACTGGGAGTTTAAAATGCATGGAAATCAGCTAGAAACAGCAAATGGTAAGGAAAGTTCCATACACAACCATGGACAAGTGCATAATTAGCATAATCGCCATTATCTACTGAACATTTTAGGTGTTGTACTTGGTGATTTATACACCTAATTTCATTTTACTCACAATATTTCCATGGGGGATACAATATTAGGAACTCAATTTTCCAGATTAAAATAAAAACTAAAGAACACTATGAATTTACTGATCTCACTCAAAGTGATATAGCTCCTAAGTATTTAAATTGTTGGTTTAAGCTGGGCAGTGGTGGCGCATGCCTTTAATTCCAGCAGAGGCAGGCTAATCTCTGTAAGTTCAAGGCCAGCCTGATCTATAGAGCGAGTTTCAGAACAGGCTCCAAAGCTACGCAGAGAAATCCTGTCTTGAAAAAAAAAAACAAACAAATAAATAAAATGTTGGTTGAATTGGGTTGAATTTATGCTTAAGTACACCTTTCTCCTATTTCTTGCTGAGTGCTAGGCAAGAGTTTATAAGGATCAGCTGAAGTCAGTTCCCTATCTTAGGAACTGAAGAAGGTGAAGGCAAACACTTGGGTTCTACTGTAATAAGAAAGGAAGCAGAGGTACTTCTAAGCAGATAGTAGTCATATCACCCCTTCATGGGGAACTGGAATCTGTCAGGTGCAGTGGGCAGGGCATGGACCTTGGTGTCAGACACTTTGGCTTCAGTCTTCATTCTTCCATTTAGAATCGAGGAAATTCAGCTAAAGCAAGTTCTTTAAATTCCCCGTGCATCTCTTCCCATGCTCCCATCTGTGCCTTGGAGATTATAATAGCTACATCAAAGAGTTGTTGTGAGAATTGCAGGGTGTGAAGTATCCAAGTGTCTGGCAGATAGTGAGTAGGCACTCAAATGTTCAGTTTTTCCATTTGCCTCCCTTATTGGAAGAAGAGCAGACTATCTCAATATCCCTGCATGGTTTCTTCAACTAAGAACAGAAATGAATTAAAATCAACACTGACTCCCATTTTTTATGAAAATGGAATATTAAATCTAATGCTCTAATGTTGTTAAAAACCAACGGCTAACCAGCAAAGGGGTTGTGGCATGGAGGAAGCCCTCTGGAGTAGGCAGGCATTGCGAATCAGGGACCAGGAGCTCTGATGCAGGGTCCACCACACATAACTGATGCTTTCTTCTCCGTGCTTTGGTTTCACCCGGAACAAGGGCAGGTTGAGCCTGATGGGTAAATGGAGGCTGCTCTTTCACTTCCCGGCTGCCCAGACCCAAATCTTCACACAGAAACTATATTAATTAAAGCACTGCTTGACCAGTGGCTCAGATGCATTTCTAGCTTAGCTCTTACATCGTGAATTAATCCATTTCTATTAATCTATTTATCACCACAAGGCTGTGGCCTACTGGTAAAAGTTATGGGCATCTTGCTTCTTCAGCAGCTACAAGGTGTCTCTTTGACTCTGCCTCCCCCCCCCCGTCTGTTCAGCTTTACTCTGCTAAAGCATTGATGAAACAGCCTCTTTATTAACCAATGGTAATAATACATATTCACAGCATACAGAGGGGAATTCCACATCATGATGGTTTCCTTGTACCTTCCAGATGGAACTTTGAACAAAAGAGATGCCTTGCCCCATCTGAGCAGAATCAGGACTAGACAATCAAATTGATCGACAAACTGAGCATGAATCCAAGATTCTCAATGAAACTAGCAAAGGGGGAAAATAACCTTTTTAAACATTTTTTAAAATTGATTTTGTTGAGCTATACATTTTTCTCTGCTCCTCTCCCTTCTTTTCCCCTCCCCTTCAACCCTCTCCCATGATCCGCATGCTCCCAATTTACTTGGGAGATCTTTTTCTACTTCCCATGTAGATTATATCCACATTTGTCTCTCTTAGGGTCCTCATTATTGTCTAGGTTCTCTGGTATTGTGAACTGTAGGCCAGTTTTCTTTGCTTTATGTCTAAAAGCCACTTATGAGTGATATATATGATGTTTGTCTTCCTAGGTCTGAGTTACCTCACTCAATATGATGCTTTCTAGATCCATCCATTTGCCTGCAAATCTCAAGATGTCATTTTTTTCTGCTGTAGTACTCCATTGCATAAATATACCACATTTTCCTTATCCATTCTTCGGTAGAGGGGCATTTAGGTTTTTTCCAGGTTCTGGCTATGACAAACATTGCTGCTATGATCATAGTTGAGTACATGTCCTTGTGGTATGATTGAGCATCCTTTAGGAGAAAATAACCCTTTTGCAGAGCAAAGTCATGTTAGATGATAGCAAGAGGCTATATCTCCGAAGTGAGTCAGTCAGACATTCTAGTGCAATCTGTACTATTTACTCCCCGTCCTATGCACACAGCACAGCATGCCTTCTTAAAGAAACAATAAATAAAAAGAACTTTCTTTTTTGGAGTTTGTACTAGTTTGCTTTCTATTTTTGTGATTAATAGAAATAACACTATGATCAAGGCAACACATTAAAGAAAACAATTAATTGGCCTTACAGTTTCAGGGATTAGAATCCATGATGGCAGAGCAAAGGTATGGCGACAGGAACAGTTGAGAGCTCACATCTCACAAGCAGGAGGCAGAAAGGAAAAGCCTGCCCTTGTTTTTTAATGTCTTTTGACACTCAAAATTATTTTTTATTTTATTTTTCTAAAAATCCTTTTATTTTAAAAACCAATCCAAGTTCCCGTCTCTCGATTTCTCCTGCTCCCCATCTTCCCCTCACCCCACCCCATCCATTCCTCAGAAAGGGTAAGGCTTACCAAAGGGAGTCAACAAAGTCTGTCACATCACATTGAGGCAAGACCAAGCCTCCTCCCACATATCTAAGCTGAGCAAGGTATCCCTCCATAGGCAATGACTCCAAGATGACAGTTTAAGCACTAGGGATAAATACTGATTCCACTGCCAGTGTCCCCACAAACTGCGCAAGACACACAACTGTCACGTACACTCAGAGGGCCTAGTTTGGTCCTATGCAGGTTCCCTAGCTGTCAGTCTGGAATCAGTGAACTCCCACTAGCTCAGGTCAGCTGTATCTGTGGGTTTCCCAATCATGGGAGAGCAAGGAAATAGATATCTTCATAGAGGGAACCGTTATGGGATTAAGAAGAAACCTGGCACTAGGGAAATTCCCCAGAATCCACAAGGATGACCCCAGCTAAGACTCTAAGCAATAGAGAAAAAGAGAGCCTAAACTGGCCTTTCCCTGTAATCAAATTGATGACTAACTTTGGGGCGGGGAGGGGGGTCAAGACAGGATTTATCTGTAGCTTTGAAGCCTGTCCTAGAACTAGGCTGGCCTCAAATTCACGGAGATCCTCCTGCCTCCATCTCCCGAGTGCTGGAATTAAAGGCATGCACCATCACAATCTGGCTTGATGACTAACTTTATTGTCATCATAAAACCTTCATCCAGTAACTGATAAAAGCAAATGCATAGAACCACAGCTAAGCACTGGGGTGAATCCCCAGAGTCCAGTCAAAGAGAGGGAGGAGTGAGAATATGAGTGAAGGGGTCAAGACCATGATGGGGAAACCCACAGAAACAGCTGATCCGAGCTACTGAAAGCCCAAAATTATTTTGAAAAGTTTTTTGAAACCCCCAGTGACACACCTTTTCTGACCAGGTCACACTGTCTAATTCTTTCCAAATAATTCTACTAACTGGAGATCATGTGTTGAAACATGTGATTATGGGGCCAGTCTCATTCAAACCACCACCAAACTATATTCAAATTAAAGGATATTTACAACTTCCTGTTTAACTTTGTTCCACTCTTCTTTTCTTCCATCTCTTAGGTTCATCACTGACCACCATCATAACACACCTGAGGTTTCCTCCGATGGGAATGCATCCTCTCTTGATGCGAGAGAGTCATATTCACACTCAAGTCTAAATAGAGCCAAGATAGTGAGTACCCTATTCAGGGTTTTCCAATAAACATTCATTGCTGAAAGTACTGAAGAAACAAAAATTAAGATGATGAGATATTTTAAGCTAATGAAGGCTTTTTAGAAATATACATTGAATGCAGCTAAGAGTGTTGGGCTGATGTGACCGCTCTCAAACTCAATCACATTAATATGCTTTCAGACTCTGAAAAAAAGTGTATAGCAGCTTATCTGAAATCTCTACTCCTAGGACTCTATCCAGCAGAGATAATAAGCAGAAAAGCTGTATGTAATGGGGGATCCCTAAGACAGTAAGCCAAAATACTACCGGTGGCGGGGTTAATGGGTTTACTTTTCCACTTTCATGTAAAATATTACAGAACCATATAATAAGCGATATTAAAGGTTTGCCTGTATGACCCTCAATATTTTTAAGGCAAAGTAATATTACTAACTTCCCAGCTTTCCAGTATTTATTTTTCCTCATATCTAACATGTAGTACTTTACTGATAATAAGTACCATTTAAAACACACACACACAACACATATACACACACAACACATATACACACACAACACACACACATAACACACATAAACACATGCAACACACACAGAGGAAAGAGATAACTACTTGGCTCTTTAATATATCTGTCTTCACTCCCCAAATTTAGAAATATCACTTCTATTTTCCTTCTAGTCACTTAATTTTCCATAGACATGCCAGTGTCAGCAGTTTTATTTTTCTCCAAAACAGGTTAATGCTCCACTTAACTGCTGTCCGGATAGTTTTTATTAAAAAGTAGCACAGTTCTCCCTGTGAGATTTCAACGTCACATGCTAGGAGCTAAGAATTTAACTAGGTTACGAGATTCTTTGGAGAATCTAATTACTGCTACGGCCTTGCTGAGGTGGACACAATTAAAATTCTTCAGTAAAAAAGGAATCATGATTTCGGTTCTTCTTTCTTCTGTACAAAATCTTTGGTAATTCTTTTCTTTGGAGAAAGGCCAGAGTTGACTTGGGCAAGTTTGTTTCCTCTAAGTAAAGATTTCAGCTCTAGGTAGAATTAGCAGCCACTGCATCTTTTTAAATAGACATGTCTTTAAAATTATCCCCCTAGCACTTCGAAGTTTCTTTGTGGAGTTATATCAAGTACCTAAATTCTTCCACTATTCTGTCACATCTCTGAGAACCCAGCATGATAATAGTTTACCTTCCTACAATAAAAGCCTTCCTTAGTATTCCTTTGAGCTGTGGATCTGTTTCTCTCATTTCCTAAATTAATGATGCTTTGCAAAGGTAGTTTACACTTAGCTGAATGAATTTAAAATCATTCTTATCCTATCTGTTCCAATTCTGATTTCTCTCTTACTGAAATGTTTTTTTGAAGCAAAAAATATTGGCTGTTTTCCATTTTTTGGTTTCTCTGTGTAAGGTGTGGCTTGCTTCTCTCTGACAAAAATTTATGCCTTCACATATATAATAAACAATTGGAATTTCACCTGTGTTCCAAAAATTCTATTTGATAACAAGTAACAACTTCAAATAGCCTACAATTCTGTAACAAAGTTAAGAAAAGGATGTCTTTATCAAATCCCATCACTCAAGGACCAGACATCAATGCAGAAGAGGAAGCAGAAAAAATTTAAGAGCCAGAAGTGGTGGGTGACTCGAGGATGATGGGCATATGAACACACAGAGTTTATGACACCATGCAAAAACCCTGCAGTTTCAAACCAGACAGAATTCTATTACTGAGAAGGAAGAGAAAACCCAAAGGGACCCCTTCAACTAAGAAGCGTTTGGAATTGATACCTGCTGGAAAAGGGAAAATCAGTTTTCACACCCTAAGCATAGGACTAATTAGTCAACCAACACAAAACAGAGTACTTGTTTCTGTTTCATGTGTGCACACATGCACTTTTTGATTTGTTTTAGTATTTTTTTTTGTTCTTGTCCTTGTTCTATTGGAGTTTTTTTTTTCCTTGTTTGATTATTGTCTTTTGTTACGGGGGTTGAGAGAGAAAGAGAACAAAAAGTCAGGTAGGTAGGGAGGTGGAGAGGATCTGGAAGTAGTTAGAGGAGGGGAAAGAATGTGGTCAAAATATATCGTATGAGAAAATAGCAGAAAAAGAAAAAATCTAGAAATGTTTTAACGCAATGGGAAAAATAAGATGTGCTCATGAAATTCTGTGTTCACACCTTCATCTACCTCATCTCATTCCCCCTTCACTGGCAACAACTATACCAATAGTTTGGTGAGAATTCTACCAGTCCTTTTTGTTTTTTAACAACATCAAAACACTGGTTAGTATACCAACTCTTTCACAAGTATGGTAATACATAGCTTCTCATAGCAAATAAAATTGCTAACACGTAAATGTCTTCTTAAACTTTGCTTATTGCTTTAAAGCTAAAAGAATGAGCCACCAAGCGTAGGACAAAGAATAGCATGAAGACAGATACAGATGGCCAGATGGCTGGCCTTTATTCTGAAAATACCCCGTGAATACATAGGCACACTTCATGTCCATGCTACACAAAGCTTTCTAAATTTAGCAGTGGAAGATTAAGTACAGACTTTTGGATTTTACTTTCTTTTTTTATAGTTTTTCTGTTGCTAATGATAAAAGCAAAACCATAGAGACATAATTTGAGGGGCTCCAATTCAATTACCTTTCTATATTTACTAGAGAATTTGGAAGAAGGGTCCTATATCCTTAGGAGTTTATTTTAGTAGTAGACTTTGATTTTGAAAAGATGTAAAGTTGAAAGCAGCTACAGTCTAGGAACAGGAAGGGGGCACATATTTTCGTGTTCTTCCTTTCACACTGTGTCTGTACTGCCCAAGGTGATTGGCTTTCACAGCCCACTCAAGCTGTGAATATCTTTACATGCAGTGAGGCGTACTCTGGCACCTTAGTAACAGGCCTTGAACAAAGTATTAAAAGCTCTGAACAAGATGGCATCTGAGTGTAATGAGGTTTACTAGTTTCTAAAAAAGGAAAAAAAAATGAAACACCTTTTGAAGCAACTGTCAGGGAATGAAGAAAGATTTGTACTACACAAGAAAGGGTTTCAGTGTTCAGGGTAAAAAGGAAACCTTCATTGAAAAGACTTCAGGGAAGTTTCTATGAGATTTTAAAGTGCTTTGTTAAAAAGTAAAGATTACAGGGAGGCAGATAATAAAAGAGGGGAGGCGTAAAGACAAGGATAAGCAACATTCTACTATTTCAGACATAACAGTTATCAAATAATGGCAGTTAATATTAATTACATTAGTCAGCAAGAAATTAATATTTGATTTGGAGATGGTCATTAGCTTATGAGTTAAATTAGAGATTGGAAAAATAACTAAAATCTACATGGGATGTAGGAAAAGACAAGATCTCCTGAGTAAATTGGGAATGTGGGGATCATGGGAGAGGATAGAAGGAGACGGGGGAGGAAGAGATGGGAGCAGAGGAAAATATATAGCTCAAAAACAAAAAAAAATTAAATTGAGGTTAACATGCAAAGAAAAATAACTAAAAACATAAAACATTTGCAACAGCCAAAATCCCAAAGTTAAACAAGAGACTTTTTTAAGAGTTAAGGACTAATAAAGAAAAGGTAATGAATGTATCAATTCATATTTAATGAAAGGTTGAGGAAACTGGTTATCTTTTCCCAAGAATTTGAAGGCTTATGATGATCTAGCCCACAGGTGATAGATTGCTTGAATAAGACAGCAGTGATTCATAATTTTTCTCTTATTTCCATAAATGTGGATAAAAAGGCATTAATAAATTGTGCTTTCAACATTGATAATCCTTATTTTAGTCATTAATATTGATTATCACATATATCATGTACATAAAGGAAATAAGGCCAACAATTGTTTTTTGCAGCCATAAAGAACTTCTTTTTTTCCCATACATTGTTTTGTTTTATTTTTTCCATTCAAGAACATAATTAAAGAAATAAATTTTTTTTCCTTTCTTCCCCTTCTCCCGGTCCTCTCCCACTACCCCCCCACCCCTCCTCCCTCCCCTTTCTTCCTTGGAAGAGGGCATGGTGCCCTGCCCTGTTGGAAGTCCAAGGCCCACCCCCATCCCTCCCGGCCTAGGAAGGAGTGCATTCAAAAAGACTCGGTTCTCAAAAAGATAATACATGCAGAAGAAATAGTCACATTGATGATTATCTTTATTACCATTATAGAAATTTCATCCGATGGATGGAGATAGAGACAGAGACCCACATTCACATCAGAGCAATGGATTGAGCCCCCAAGGTGCAGGTGAAGAGCAGAAGGTGGGAGAAGATGAGTTAGGAAGTTAGGACCGTGAGGGGCTGGTCCACCTACTGAGACAGTGTGCCTGA
>PVIU01007291.1:0-17118 GCA_004026605.1 Ondatra zibethicus | reverse complement strand
AGAACTTCTTGTAACCCTTTGCAGTGCAAATACCTCAGGTCTAGTTGATCGTGAGCAGAGTTCCACCTGCTGCCTGCTCTACTAACAAGAACTTGTAATCTGAACAGATGGACTTTCCATGGTTGGTGGTGGTACCTGAAAAAGTAGTATGACACACATTTACTTTCTGTAAAAACAAACATTATTAAAGAAAAGAAACCTCACAGTTTTTAGTCAGGGTGTGTGTGTGTGTGTGTGTGTGTGTGTGTGTGTGTGTGTGTGTGTGTGTGTGTGTTTAGCAAAGGAAACATTTTGTTTCCTTTTATTTTGGTTCACAGTACCAGAGGGTGTGGTCCATGGTTGCATGGACCCATTTCCTTCAGCAAAACATAACTGCAACAGGAGAAAATGCTGGAGGAGATACCTTGTGTGCACATGTGTATATATACATGGATATGTGGGTTTAGGTGTGTTTGCATCCAGATGTCAGAGGTCAATGCAGGGTGTCTGCTTCAGTCAGTCTCCATCTTATGTTTTAAGACAACACTGGTTACTGAAGCTAGAGTTTAATGATTGACGAGATGAGTGGAAGCTTTAGGAATCCTCCTATATCCACCTTCTTACAGTTAGTCACCTTCTCTTAAAGTTTCAAGTCTACCAAAACAATGCCACCAGCTAGGTGATGCAGGAGTCCCCTCTGTGAGCTGTGATTACCATTAGTGAATAAAGAAACTGCTTTGGACCTATATCAAGGTATAACTTAGGTAGGCAGGGAAAGCTAAGCTGAATGCTGGGAGAAAGAAGGGCGGAGTAAGGGAGAAGCGATGGTGCCACCAGAGACAGATGCTGGGAAATTTAGCCGGTAAGCCACAGCCAAGTAGCCATACACAGATTAATAGAAATGGGTTAAATTATTATGTAAGAGTTAGCCAATAAAAATCTAGAGCTAATGGGCCAAGCAGTGATTTAAATAATATGGTTTCTGTGTGATTATTTTGGGTCTAAGCAGCCAGGCGGCTGGGAACCAACCAGCAGCTGCTCCTTCCCATAGCTAGGGATCAAGTGTCCAACAAAGGAACCAAAGGAGCATATAAATATCCACTTGAAACTCATGTAGGGAAGAGTTTGCAGACGTAAATGCCTAAACAAAGATGTGTATCACTTGAACCCTGTGCTCTACCTTTGTATTCCCCCACCCACTCCCTTTCAGAACAGTCCAGGGCTCAATGCAGAGTATTTCACACATTCTTCCAGAACTGTCGGTGTGGGTGCTTCCAGTTATCCCAAACAAATGAAAGCCATTGCCTCAGTGATTCAGCAATGTGCAATTAAAAATGAAATCAAGACACTTCTTCCATTTCCTAATATTTATTATTGTCAAACAGGGGGGCATGTTCAAAAATCACAGAAGGAAACTTGGTATATTTTCTGTTGCAGCTGTAAGTGTGAGCATGCGAATAGGATTTGCCTTGCACGGCTGATTCTTTTTCTTCAGTTAAGTTAGTGTTTTGACAATGTCACACATGTATCCATTCACTCTGATTGCCATAGCCACACACTCTCTCATCACCTTTTTGTTCCTATGAAGCTCCCTTCTCCTGACCAGTCCCTTTCCCAGATGCTAACTTTTAGTTTACTTTGTGGCCCATTTAATTTAACCAGGACCATCTATATGACTGTTAAATTAGGACTCCATATTGGAAACCTGGTTAGTTCAAATATTTTGTATTATTCTTATACAGCTTCACACGTGTGTGTAATGAGTTGAGGCTATTTTACCCACCCCATCCCCATTTATCCTCTCATCATCCCCTTCAACTGAAACCTTTCTTCTTTCCAACAATCTCTCTTGTACTTTGATTTTTAAAAAAACAAAACAAAACAAAACAAAAGGTAGAACCCTTTTTTTTTGGAGAAGCAACTGCTGAAAGTGCTTCCTTGTCTTTCACAGGGAACAAAATCTGTTCTTTATTTTTTGCTGGAGACTGTGGACCACCAGACCCTGTAAATTACTTGTTTTACTCTGCTCTGAGCAGCCTGCAGCTGCTCCAAGCACAAGACCCTGATGGAAGGATGGTGGGGCTGCAGCTGAAATATCCCAAGAGCTGGGTCATGGCCAGTGAAGAAGGATGCTTAAAAGAAATCCCACACTAGCTCAGAATTGAGTATAATAGAGGGTTATTTATTTAGGGGTAGACTCACAGATCACAATCCTCTGCTGGAACAGGGAACAGCAACCAAATTCTACACCTGGAAAAGAGGCTGGACACATGCTTTACATCAGCATATATAGTGTAAGAGGTCACACCCAAGTGGGCTGGCAACTTAAAGGCTACTGGCAGTAGGAATTCCTACAGCACTTCTCCCTTTTGTTTAAATAAGAAAGTTCTAAGCCTAATACAAAGTCATATACAATAAAAACAAGTATAAAGATTAGAATTACAACCAGCATAAACAATATCAAGCAAGAAAAATGTGATAAATGTTTCAATCATTATCCTATCCTAATGAGTTTAAGTCTTGTATATAAATAACTTGACCAACTTATGAGAGGAAAGTAACTACTACTATATAGTCTTCAACCCAATTGAAGACACGAGAAGAGAAATAATATTACTTGAGTAAGCAGGAAGTGCAATCAAACAACTTCCAAAATGTGCTACAAATGACAGAGACAACTGGCTACCTGGGTGATCACCCAAAGTCTCATTTGCAATATTGGAGCAACCAACTTTGGCTAAGGCCTAGAGTAACTGACAGACCATTTTCAGAGGCAGGTAATTTTTCAAAACCATCTTACCATGTCTTGGCAAGATTTGAAAGTCTTTTTCCTTGTGTCCTGTTATCCATTTCCAGATATCATGTATCTTCTCAGTGGTTGAGGCAAGGGCAGTTCCTTGCCCAAAGGCCAGTCATGCCAAGAAGAAAACAAGCTCCAAGAGGAGTGTCTTCGGTGCTCAACCTTCTCTCGGGAATAAATCAGTGCTGCGAGGAGCAATTGTGTCTCACTTCAACAGAACCCTAAATGCCATATTCTACAGCTCTTTGAAGTGGTTGAAGATTATCTATCTCTGTGGAATACAATCTCTATGTATCTAAAGAACCTGATTTGTCTAACTATAAGTATGGCAAACATGGATAATATTGACCTATGAATCTTAATACCTAACAACTTAAAGACTAAGACTTTAAATTAAAATATTAAACAATATTTAAACAACTGTGCAACAAATGAGGAAAATGATCTCAAAATGTAAACAATGTATAAGTATCTTGATCAAAAATGTACATTGTAATCTGATAAATATATCATAAAATTGTATCAATATATAAAATATCTTAAGCACAGGTAGAATCATGTATGCATACAATATGACAAAATAACTTTGCCTGGGTATACAAATATTGTGATGAAAATAGGAACACATTCAATATAATTTAAGCTTGTATCAATATACAAGAATCTATATCAATGTAAATTACCTATAAATAATAGCTCATAAGAATTCACTCTATTACTCACTATTATTATTAGTGTGAGTAAGTTCACATTAATCTATTATCCCATCCAATTTCCTCTCTTTTTTTCAAAGAGATACCTGATCCTACATAATTTCCCCCCAACCCCCAACCCTATACCAATTATAATCAACCCCTAAATGATGTCCCTAACCCTAAAGACAAACTTTGTTAGGAGAGAGGGCATTGTCTTCAAGAATTACTTCCAGCTATCATGGGGGTGATGTTCTTTCTATGGGAACCTGTAAAAGTAAAATGGTGGTTAAGTTCCAAGATTACTGTCTTGTATAATTGCAAATAGTCTCTGGGTATTTGGTAGGGTTTTTCTTTTTTTTTCCATGATATTTATGGAGCTCTACATTTTTCTCTGCTCCCCTCCCTGCCTCTCCCCTCCCTCCTTCAACCCTTCCCCAAGTTCCTTATGCTCCCAATTTACTCAGGAGATCTTGTCTTTTTATACTTTCTACTTCCCATATAGATTAGATCTATGTAAGTCTCTCTTAGTGTCCTCATTGTTGTCTAGGTTCTCTGGGATTGTGGTTTGTAGGCTGGTTTTCTTTGCTTTATGTTTAAAAACAACCTATGAGTGAGTACATGTGATAATTGTCTTTCTGTGTCTGGGTTACCTCACTCAAAACAATGCTTTCTAGTTCCATCCATTTTCCTGCAAAATTCAAGCTGTCGTTATTTTTTTCTGCTGTGTAGTACTCCATTGTGTAAATGTACCACATTTTTTTTATCTATTTTTCAATCGAGGGGCATTTAGGTTCTTTCCAGTTTCTGGCTATGACAAACAAAGCTGCTATGAACATAGTTGAGCATACGTCCTTGTGGCACGATTGAGCATCCTTTGGATATATACCCAAAAGTGGTATTACTTGGTCTTGAGGAAGGTTGTTTCCTAATTTTCTGAGAAATCGCCACACTGACATCCATAGGGGTTGTACCAGCTTGCATTCCCACCAGCAATGCAGAAGTGTTCTGTTTTCCCCACAACCTCTCCAGCATAAGTTGTCATCAGAGTTTTTGATCTTGGCCATTCTTACAGGTGTAAGATGGAATCTCAGAGTTGTTTTGATTTGCATTTCTCTGATGACTAAGAATGTTGAACATTTCCTTAAGTGTCTTTCAGCTATTTGAGATTCCTCTGTTGAGAGATCTCTGTTTAGGTGCTGGCATAACTGGATATCAACATGTAGAAAAATGAAAAAGACCCATATCTATCACCATGTACAAAACTCAAATCCAAATGGATCAAAGGCCTCAATATAAAGCCAGCCACACTGAACCTTATAGAAGAGAAAGTGGGAAGTACACTTGAATGCATTGGCACAGGGAACCATTTCCTAAATAGAACCCCAGCAGCACAGACACTGAGAGAAACAATTAATAAATGGGACCTCCGGAAACTGAAAAGCTTCTGTAAAGCAAAGGACATGGTCAACAAGACAAAACAACGGCTTACAGAATGGGAAAAGATCTTCACTAACCCCACATCACACAGAGGTCTGATCTTCAAAATATACAAAGAACTCAAGAAATTGGACACCAAAAAAGCACATAATCCAAGAAAAAAATTGGTAGGGTTTTTCTGAGCTTCCTATTTGGAGGTCTGGCCAGAACATTGTAAAAAATTGCATTATTTCAGCTAACCAAGCTGGAACCATCTTGAGCAACTGGTACCCAAAACAGGTCTTATAGTAGCTCTATCAGCATCATGAAATCATATCAACCAGGTGGATTGCTGTTGTGGCCCCCACCTTCTTCCTGGAAACTTCAAAGATTACTGTAGGAAAATTCATTATTTGTTGTGGAAAACTTAAACATCATGTATATAGACATATGCAGACATATATATTCAATGAACTGTATGATAGAGACAAAAATAGGTATGAAGAAAAGTAAATTTTTTTCTAGATTCTTTCTTCTTTCTGTCCCAAAACAGATGGCTCTTGACATGAGTCAGAAAATCTGAATTTTTCTTTTAACAACATGCTAGGATTTAGAGAAGCAAGGAGCCATTACATATATATATGATTTTATCACCTGTTCTTGCAAGTCATATTCCTTTTTCTTGATGATCCTTATTGGATAGTTATTTTTCCTTCTGTCAGCATTCAACCATCCAGGGTCTCTTGAATTTTTGAAGATGTGTACTTTCCTGTAAAGACAAGAACAGAACCCTGACCCAACCCTATATGGTTTCTTTACCACCTTTATGGTTGTCACCATTGTGGATGAGCTGTCATTTCTCTTTCTCAAGAGATTCTCTTTTTCAAGGGGTATCTTTATTAATTTTGATGGTATCCATAATTTTTTTTCTACTGTGGAAACAAGAGCAAAACCCCTTCCCCAAAGTAGCACATTTCCTGGCTTCCAGTGTGAAGTCAACACATCCTTGAAATACACTGGCTGACTTAATTCAGAAGACTTTTCTATTATCCAATGTCCCTCTTCTGCTGTTGTCCCTTTCTCATTAGCATTAAAAAATTCAAGGTTAATAAAGTATTATATAGCCTATTTCTGGGGATATTTTCCCATCCCTTTCCATTTGTTTAAAATATCTTTATAGTTTGAATTATCTTTCTACAACTGCTTGACCTGTAGGATTATGTTGTATACCTGTAATATACTTTATATTATAATAAGAAAAAAAATGTTTCATTTTCTTAGAAACATATGCTGGAACATTATCTGTCTTTATTTGTGCAGGTGTACCATTGATGGCCATAACTCTAATACATGTGTGAATCAGCCTTTTCTGAACGTAAAGCAGCTCCCCACTGAGAACCTGAAGAAGTATCAATGGTATAGTGTACATCTTTTAATTTTCCAAATTCTGTAATAGAAAACTCTTTCCTTAAACCTTTGCTATTGACATGATATTTCTTGTGAAATTCTTAGACCTTAAACACACAATCAGTAATCAATCAATGAAGTCAATTCCATATCATCTGGTATAAATTCAAAGGTTTCAAAATGCAAGAAAACTCTTTCTTCATATTGTGAATCAGTAACTATAATAAGAGGTTTTTTAAAAATACCTTAGCACCATGAATTATAAGGACTTTGTTCCACCTTACTTAAATCTTCTGATTTGTAACCTACCTTCCCTGATTTATTTGCATTAGTATAAAATGTACAGGCTCCAGATATTGAATCATCACATACAATTCAGGGAAGAATCCAAGAAGTTATAAGTTTATAAATTTATAATGTTAAGTCTATTGCTTTTGGGATAATTGCTATTAATTTTCCAAAAGATAGCACAAGCTCTTTGCCATGGTTTATTGACTTCCCATAACTTTCTTATGTCATAGTAGTAATAGGTACTATAATCTCTGCTGGGTCTATACCTGCTAATTGATGAAGTCTCAACTTACCTTTTATAATTAATTCAGAGACTTTTTCCATATAAGTTTTTAATTTTTTACTTGGTTTATGTGGTAAAAAAGATCCATTCTAAGATATTATCATCCCTTTTCTTTAAAATTCCTGTATGTAGGAGAAATTCTGTGAGGCAATGTGATGAGAATACAATTAAGATTTTATTAACCCTATCCACATGTGCCTCCTGTAATTTCTCCATAACAATTGCCAATTCCTTTTCTGCTTCAGCTGCTAATTCTCTGGAACTATTCAAGTCTTTATCACCATCTAAGGTTTTGTTTAAATGAAGTATTAGAGGTGTTAGTAATAGGTGTTATCCCAATAGCCAGTTGTAGACTGGAAATGTCTCCTAACAATCTTTGAAAATCATTAAAAATCCTCAACTGATCTCTCCTAATTTGTGCTTCTGTGTCCTAATTTTCTGCAAACCTATTTTATAACCTAGGTAATTGACAGAATCCCTTCTCTGTATTTTTTCAGGAGCAATTTGTAATCCCCATTTTGGCAAAACTTTCTTTACTTCTTCAAACATCCTTTCTAAAATATCTGAGTTTGAATCACATAGCAAACTGTCATCCATGTCATGGTAAATTATAGATTTAGGAAAATTTTTACGTATTATTTCCAATGGCTGACTTACAAAGTAATTTGCATAGAGTAAGGCTATTGAGCATTACCTGTAGAAGGACAGCCCACTGGTATCTCCTAGTAGGCTGAGAATTATTATAAGTAGACACTGTGAAGGCAAATTTTTCTCAATCCTTTTTTTGTAAAGGTATAGAAACAATCTTTTAAATCAATAACTATGAGAGACCATCCTTTTGGTAATAGAGAAGACAAAGGAATTCCAGATAAAAGAGGGCCCATAGGTTGAATTACTTTGTTGACAGCTCTTAGATCTGTCACCTTTCTCCATTTACCAGATTTCTTTTTAACAACAAATGCAGGAGAATTCCAAGGACTTGTTGATTCTTTCATATGGTGAGCATCTAGTTGTTCCTGTACCAGCAGTTAAAAAGCCTGCAGTTTGTCTTCTGTTAACAACCACTGTTTAACCCAAATTGGTTTCTCAGTTAACCATTTCAAAGGTAGGGCTGTTGGTGCCTCTAAAGGTTTGCTAGTTGCTTTATGTTCTTATATAGCCTGAATGGCTGGTAACCTTTGTGTATAGTACCTTATAATATCCTTCCCAGAATTATGAGCTTTTGGGACTGCAGGAATGTTAATCAGGTATTCCATTGCTGCAGCAGGTCATGACCCCATAAATTCACTGCAATATTAGCTACATATGGCCTCAGATTTCCTCCTGTCCTTCGGACCCTATGCAGTCAAACCATCTTGTGCTTTGTTTCACTTGAGATAAGGATTCAATTCCTACTAATTGAACACCTTCCTCTTGAAGACGCCAATTTGGATGCCAAGATTCTGGAGTAATAATACTCACGTCCACATCTGTGTCAATCAAACCCACAATTACAATGCCATTTATATGCACTCTTAGCTTTGGTCTTTGATCATTTAGAGAAGTCTGCCAGAATATATGTTTCCTATTTCCTATTGGAATTTTTGATTTCTCCTCCGTGTTTATTCCATCTAGAACAGTATGTTTTTTTACAAAAGGCTCTGGATTTTTTAAATTTCCTGGTGAGCCATGTCTTCCACAGTGACTGGGAATGACTGGACCACTGTTGGCTTGGGGGCCTGCAAGAGGCCCCCCAAGGAGTTTCCTGATAGTATTGGGTTGCCTTCTCTGTCTTTTGTTGATCTGCATTCATTGGTCCAATGTAAGCTTTTGCCACACCTTCTACATATACCTGATGGCTGAATCCTCCTATTCTTGCCATTCCCAAAGAAGACATTATTCCTGGGAATTCCTGTTCTACAATCCCTTCTCAGATGTCCTATTCTACCACAATTAAAGCATTTGGCATTTTGATGTCTCTTCATACTTTGGAAATTGCTTCTCCTACCCAAGATTCAGTATTATAGTCCAATGTCTCAATGTTCATTGTATGCAGGATCCATTCATCAATTGGTTTTGATCTAACCTTTAAAGGCACAAGTATCTTTTTGCATTCTAACTTGGCATTTTCAAAAAAACAGAAATTCAATAAGTACTTATCTCACATCTGGGTCTGTTACTCCTATTTGTACAGCCTTAGTTAATCTTTGTAAAAAGTCACTAAAGGGTTCTCTCTGAACCTGTTTAACCCTGGTATATAATTCAATACATTTTCCTAGTTCTTGAATTCTATCCTAAGCATTAAAGGCTGCTTTGTGGCATAAAGACAAGATTTGTTCACCCTAAGGAGTTTGAGCCTGTGGATCAGCTTAAGTGACTTCACAAGAATTTGACCTTGGGAAGTCTCAAGTTCTTTTGCTTTTCCCTGTTGCTCTAAAATTTTAGCCTCTTCCCTGAAATAATGTTTAAACATCAGTTGAAGCCCGTCATCCAGGACTGCTGAAACTAACTGAAGCTAGTCATATGGTATTGCCTTAATGCTAGAAGCCCATGTCTTTATCATCTCCCTAACAAATGCAGAATGCAAGCCAAAAGTTATAACAACTTGCTTACTTTCTTTTAGATCATTCCTTCCTATAGGTATACATCTACCTTTTCTGGATCCTTTTGGGCCTTTAGAACTTGTTGCTTTGTCAGAGTAGATTACAGGATGGGAAGTTAAAACCCTGGGTAAGTCATCTCTGACAGCTACTGGCGATGCTGAATCCTGTCCTTGTTCCTTCTTTCCCTGCTCATCAGCTCCAATAAATTCCTCAATCATTTCAAATCTTTTGTAAAGACTGAATCTCTTGGACTGTATATATTTCTAGTGATTTTATTGAGGCACCTAGCCTTTGGTCCTCATTCTGTACATGTGATTCCAAGGTCTGAAGTTTTTCCTTTACAGATATAACCTCATTCTTGGACATTATTTGGATATCGTGCAGGTTGCCTTCCTGGAAAAGATACTCTATCTGCTAACCTAACATAACTTTTTACAGATTTTGATTGTGAAATTCAACATTATGAATTCTTTCAGTTAATTTCTTAGTAACCTTAGATATGGATTCAATTTTGTCTGTCAAATTAATGTTACCCTTTTCAATAGTATTATTTTTTTCAGGTAACTTTTTATTTTCAATGGTATTAATCTTGTCAGCTAGCTGTTCATTATTAGTCTGTAAAGATTGTATCATTTCTAAATGTCCCTCATTCTTGGCTCTGTTATGAAACCATTTTCTAAGGATATAATATGAAGGAAAAACTGAGGCCCAATATCCAATAAATGGATGTATCACAAAAACCACATGCCCTTGTAGAACATAATCTATAGTATTAGCAAAAAAAAAGTTACTAAAATTTCAATGGTAATGTTGTCTGCCATTATATTTCAAGTTTATTGATTTATTAATTACCTGTTATGAAATCTGGTAAATTGTGTTGGGTGTAATAATCTTTATTGTTCAACAGGTGTCGTGGTTGCCAAGTCGCAGTTAGAGGCACAACCTGGCACCACCAACAGTGCTGAGCGGCTTAGGTTTCCCCACAGTGATGCCGGTTAAATACTGAGAAGTTAACAGCAAATCAATTCTGTACACAGAGCAAGAATCCCAGAATTCAGGAGCCGGGAGTATAAACCAGAAGTTGTATAGTCGCCACCCGGCAAGGAACGCAGCAGGGAATGCGGCAGTGGGGGCAGAGGGCAAGCCTGCACTTGGGAAATTTCCAAGTTTCTGCACGTAGTTAGCTCTGCTGTGGCGGGGTTTAAAAAACAAACAAACAACAACAAAAAAAATCACTTAGGTACAAGTAAGCCAAGCGGGCAAGATTGGGAGAGTTTCTGGGCTATGGACCAGTTAGGCCTTTAAGCCAGTCCAGCCGGTAGGTGTGGAGTCCTGATCCATGTGGGCACCAGTAGTAGAAGGTTATACAGTTAGGGGTAGACTCACAGATCACAGTACTCTGCTGGAATGGGGAACAGCAACCAAATCCTGCAGCCAGAAAAGAGCCCGGATGCGAGCGTCACATCGGCTTATATAGTATAAGGGGCCACGACCAAGTGGGTGGGTAACTTAGAGGCTACTGGGTGTAGGAATTCCTGCAGCAGGCCAGAGCCTTATATAAGCTGCCCCTGAGCACAATAAAGTAGGCATTCTTGGAATTCTTGTCTCAAGGATGTCCCCTGTGGCCCCACCTGTCTGTCTGTCTCTGTTTGTGTATGTTTTTAAATTTTCAGCCTAGTTCAGTAGCATGGCGAGTAGAGCACGCAACAGAACCAGTGTAGTTTTACAGTTTTTCTCTCTTTTAGCCACATAGTCCCATTCAATCAGCTCAACCAGTGACCTAACAGGAGCAGGGATAGCACCGACCATGGTTCTACAGGTCTTTGAATAATAAGAATAATGTCCTCTTTTCCACTGAGGACATTAAGCTAGTTAAGAAACTCCTGGATCTGGGCAGCCTCCATTGTCACCATATTTAGGCTCTGAATGAACCCCAGAATCCAGATGTTCCAGAGCTCTTAGTAGTCTTAAAAGTTGACTTTTCCTTGCACACAAATAGAAAGGCCCAAGGGATACACCAAGAAATCTTGGTTAATTGCTTAAACTTTTTGTTTAGTTTCTTTACCTAAAAATTTGACAGCATCATCTACAGTGCTTATTCAGTGGTGAAATTATGCTAAGACCTAACATTAGATGCACAATGCATATTATCTAATAACAGCCTATCAAAATCAGAAAAAAAATCTATGCATGATAAGTAACTGATTCACTGAAAAATATTAATATAAATCACTTATTTAGTTTGATGTAAAAATTTGCAGCATAGAAAAGCCAAATATTACTCTATTTATAACAATAATTAACAGGAATGAAATTTCCACTTAAGTTTTATTTCATGATTATATGTAGTTAAATGACTTTTATTCCAATGTCCAAATTACATTATATTTTTTATTTTAACATATGTCTGTATATTTCAATATATATCTGTACCTCTCAAACTTGCCAAACATATGGAGAACATGTCAAAATATAGATTGTAAACCAGTAGATCTGGATTGGGACTTGACACTCACTACTTTGTGCTGTGATAACCTGGGCTACAGGTCAGCCTTAAGAAACATGAGACAAAAAAGCACTCCCATCTTAGTGCAGTTGCAAGGCCAATGGACTGGGAGCTGGGTAATTTTGCTTTCAGTCCTAGCCTTCGTTGAATGTATGTGGCTGTGGGAGGTGGAGAAGTGACCCAGTGGTTTAGAGAGAGTACAGCTCTTGCTGACTGAAGCTCAGTTCCCCACACTCATCAGGTGGCTTGCAACTGCCTGTAACTCCAGCTCTGGGGAATCACACAGTCACCTTCCTCTGACTTCCACAGTACAGACACACATATATACAATAAAACATAAAATTAAAATCTTAGAGAAAGACAACCATTTGAAAAAATATTAAATTCTGTGATTTTTTAAATGATTCCTTAGTCTTTTATTATTTTATATATGAAAAAATTAAATTGTCTTATACAATAATCATATTACGTGGCAGATATTTAGTAAGGTATTGAATAACATGGAAAATTCCACAGAACCTATGTATTTTTTAGTTTCTATTGTTCTTAGTAGAAAGGATGTGCAACTATGGTCAGGGAACTGGTACAGATTTCAGATCAGTATTCAATCTTCATCTTCATCTAACAGTCTACTTGACAAACACATGTATAAGATCCTGTCATTTTCAATAAAGAAGTGAGTCTATAATTAAATGGTGTTCACACTTGAGTGACCCAAAGTTCATACTGAAAAGACAAGTTGAAATGGTGAGTGAATGATGGGACACATGTCTGAGCAAGTGGCTTCATGAAAATATACGGTGCAATGTGGCTGTCAGTCAAAGTAGCTTCTTTAAGCCAGTCGACATTAGAAGATGGTGTCTGACTTTTCTGCTCATCCCTTGCAGTGAGTGCTGTTGCAGAACAGTAAACACCATTTTAATATCAAGGAGACATGATAATTCAGAGGTTGTTGGATATAAGTGATACTTTATCCAGAGGGTATTGGAATATATTGGAAAGCAATATCATTTAATCCAAAATGCACAAAATTTATCAAATGTCAGTCATGAAGTTTTATTTCGTTTATCCTCTAACATTTCTTTTTACATTATAGTGAGGATAATTTCACACATCTAAGATACACAGAAGTGATCAATGGGTAGGTTTCTTGTCTCAAGATAAAATGGCAAGTGTTTGAATGAATTTCTGATGGATCATTTCTACCAAGTCTTAATTATATTCCATAATAATAATAATATGATGATGATGTCAGGTACTTATTTGTTACTGCTCTGATCCTCAAAATTCTGTCTATGAAGGAGTCTCCAGAGATTAAATGAGAAGGAGGAGACCCCCCCTCAGACTGGGTAGCACCAATCAAAAAGTGTCCCAATACAAAGATGTCAGAGGAGAGAACATCGCTACCCACCTAGATCTTCTTCTTGCTGAGAAAGTGCATGTATCCTTCCTGATGTGGGGGCATGTGGACTCATCCTCCACCAACTTTGGTTGACACAAAACTCTAGCTTCATCGACTACCAATGCTCCCAGGAAGCATCCAGGCTCCCGGCCCCAGAGTGGGAGTAGTGAGGAGCCTAGCACTGGAGGTTGATCATCTAGCGGGTCCTCATTCTCTGAGATAGGCCGGTAGCCCTTATCGGACTACCTACTGCCTATTGTGTGAACAATCTAAGAAACCCCGGATATGCATTCTATCTGACAGAATAGTTTTATGATCTTTTCTCTAACAAGTAAGTATTGCAGTGTTGACTACATATTGGACATACCCATTGGAATTGGCTAGAAATGTCTTATTTGACACAATCACATTTGGATTATTATTTCCTAGTTGGAAAAAAAAGTGTCACATATAACATGCTGGATATTTACATGGTATTCACTGCCGTTCTGCAAAATCAATCAGTCTGGTTGTGGCCACCTACAATCCCAGCACTAGGGAGACTAAGATGGGGGAAGTACTGCAAATTAAAGGTTCTTATGAACTTCATAGTGAAGTTCATACCAGGCCCACAAAGGTTATCCAGTGAGACTCAAAAATATCAAGAAATAAATCATAAAAAGTATAGCATAGTAATTTCTACACTAATATTACAAAAATCAGAAACAGTTAACACAGCGTAAATGTTTTAATCATTAACTTAAAAAAGTAGGTCTTTAGGCTAAACCTCAGGGTAGATGCTAAATATTTAGTTTGTTGTTGTTGTGGTTGTTGTTGTTGTTTTTAAGTGATGAAAGATCTTTCCCCCCTTTTGGCAGTAAGTATTTTTTCAGGCAAGTCTAGCGGTAAGAAGTGGGGCTTCGCCTTCAGTGCGCATGTGCTGAGGTGTTCCGTTTCCCAGCTTTATAATTAGAGATTAATTCACAGCAATTTTCAGCATTGGCAAAATTTAGCTCACTTAAGATATGACAGCCATCATCTCTTATTTTCATTAAACATGCTCTAGAACGGGTGGTTATAGAGATAAGAATTAGAATCTGAAAGCGTAAAGATGATTATAAAATCTCTTCCTTAGAAAAATGATGGGCTTCCCACGGCCTAGTTCTCCAAAATTAAGTCAGCATTGGTCCAAGTGGCAGCCATTGACAAATGATGTGTCACACAAGCATTTTTGTCCACAGAAAAGAGGTCTTCAGTTATTGCTGAAGAGTCCGAAGTGTCTAATTCTTGAGACTGGGGCACATTTGGCTAACTGTGCTCCAAAGCTCATGTATTCTCATATTATTTGTTCATTTTCTTCTTTTTAAATGTGTCTTGACCTATATAAATCTGTTTCGCCATAAACATTCCTCAATGTGTCAGTAATTTCCTGTGGCTGGCAAAGATATTTTACCATAAATTTAAAAAAAAAGTTATCAAATAAATAAATAAACAAACAAACATTTCTCAATGGAGAGTTGTCAAGGAAACTAAGGTGTTGTTTTCACTGATGATTATTTCCTGTGCTGACCATTTACCAAGAAAATTAACCAGCCCATGTTTGGTGACTTTAATTTTCCATGTCAACATTCAGATATTATGAAAGTCCTTCCCTTTGTCTCTAAGGAAACAAGCAAGAAGCAAGAAGTGGGCTCATCAAAGGAAAATTCTTAAGACATAACACTTGGGTCTCCCACTTTTTAAAATCTGAGTTGTTTCCCTCACCTCCTTTGTGATGCTCTAGGCTATCCCAGTGGTTTTCCAGGAATGTTTCTAATGCAAATGACCCTCAAGTGGATAGTTTTAAACGCAGAAATGTTCTGGCATTTCTTCTGAGTGTCATGACTCCTATTTTCTCTGGAAAACAAAGGCATAGCATTATAAAGAAGGGCACGCATTTCACTAATTCAGTCCTCCACTAATTTCAGAACAAAGAGATCTGAGTTGCTTAGTGATGTTCCTTGCTCACTATAGAAAAAAATATGACCTAACAGAACTACTCCTTGGTAATAGACAATCCAGTATGGAAGACATGTATTGTCAGGGATAATTAAACACGTGCAAGAAGGGAGGACAAACTGCAGAATGCATCAATAAAAGCAAATGAACAAGAAAGACAGAGAAAAGAAACTATTTGACTCCAGAAAAAGAATATAAACAGAATATAAACTTTCTAGTTCCTGCTCTTAAGGGTAAGGGAGAATTCTCTGCATTTTCTACCCTATAATGCATATGATTCCACTGTAACAGATGCCAAGGCATTCCTTTGGCCATTATTTGCCTAGTTTGTAGTATATGCCTAGTACTATGGAGGGTAAATATTAAGCACAGAACAGAATAGAAACATTTTCAAACATCTTTTGTGTTGGCAAAATAGAAAATCACTGCACAGCTGATTATTATACCAAAAATACACTATGAAAAAGGAAGTCCTTTGTACCATGGAAGGGTATAATTTGAATGGGACAGGCCATAAGGGCAAATGGTTACTGACTATAGAGGATCTCTTAGAGAAAATAACATATCAGCCTATACCTAAAGGATAATAGGAAACTGAGTAGTCAAAGAAACAGGATCAGTTGAAAATATACTAAGAAAAATAAGAGCTGCATAAGTCCTCAAGATAAATAATTTCAATTATTAATAACATGAGGAAATCCGACACATTACCAGATGAAAACAGGTAAGAAAGAATGAAAGCTTTTTTAAAATATATATATATATTCTTTTATTTTTCATTCAAAAAAATTAACACTTCCTAACTTCCTCCCCTTCTCCCAGTCCCCTCCTGCTCCCCCACTAACCCTCCTCCCTCCCCCTGCTTCCTTAAGAGGGGGCAGGGTACCCTGCCCTGTGGGAAGCCCAAGGCCCTCCCCCCTCCATCCCGGCCTAGGAAGGTATGCATCCATATAGAATAGATTCCCAAAAAGCTAATACATGCAGAAGAGATAGGTCCCAGTGACATTATCATTGGCTTCTCAGTCAGCCCCCATTGACAGCCACATTCAGAGATTCCGGTTTGATCATATGCTCGTTCAGTCCCAGTCCAGCTGGATTTGGTGAGCTCCCATTAGATCAGGCACACTGTCATGGTTAGTGGACCAGCCTCTCCTGGTCCCGATTTCCTTGCTCATCTTCTCCCATCTTCTGCTCTTCGACTGGACCTTGGGAGCTCAGTCCATTGCTCTGATGTGAGTGTGGGTCCCTGTCTCTATCTCCATCAATCGGATGAAATTTCTATGGTGATGATCAAGATATTCATCAATGTGACTGTGGGACAAGGCTAGATCAGACACCTTCTCCTCTGCTGCCCAAGTACGTAGCTGGGGACATCCCTGTGGACACCTGTGATCCCCTCTAGAGCCAAGACTCTTGCCAATCCTAAAATGACTCCCTTAATGTAGATATCTTATTCCCTTCTCCAATATCCACCCTTCCTCCATCCCCACCCTCTCACTCCCCCAAGCTCTCCCCAGTCCATCCCCTCTCCCTTCTCCCTCACTCTCTCTCTTTTACCCCCCCCACCCCTACCTATACCCCTATCCCCATTCCCATGCCTCCACCTTTTGCCTGGTGATCTTCTTTGCTTCCAATTTCCAGGAGGATCTATATATGTTTTTCTTTGGGTTCACATTACTATTTTGCTTCTCTAGGCTTGTGAGCTATATACTTAAGGCCATGTTCAACTTCCTTAGCAATCAGGGAAATGCAAATCAAAACAACTTTGAGATACCATCTT
>PVIU01007290.1:83011-93351 GCA_004026605.1 Ondatra zibethicus | reverse complement strand
CCCGGGTGGGCCGAGCTCAGATGCAGCCGGGACAGGGTCCAGATGAATCCGCGGAAGCTGGTTGGGTTGGGTGAGGTTCCCGGTCCCAAAGGCAGGCCTACTGAGGGTTGCCCGCTTTCTCTGCTTGGCTCCGTGGGACAAAGGAGGCCCCCTAGCAGGGGACTCGTCCTTCGCCCAAGGCCTCAGCCCGGGTGGGACGAGGTCAGGTGCACCCGGGACAGGGTCCTGATGAATCCGCGGAAGCTGGTTGGGCGAGGTTCCCGGTCCCAAAGGCATGCCTACTGAGGGTTGCCCGCTCCTCTCTGCTCTGCTCCGTGGGACAAAGGAGGCCCCTCACGGTCCTAACTTCCTTGCTCATCTTCTCCCACCTTCTGATCTTCGACTGGACCTTGGGATCTCAGTTCATTGTTCTGATGTGAATGTGGGTCTCTGTCTCTATCTCCATCCATCAGACGAAATTTCTATGGTGATGATCAAGATATTCATCAATGTGACTATGGGACAAGGCTAGTTCAGGCACCCTCTCCTTTGCTGCCCAAGTACCTAGCTGGGGACATCCCCGTGGACACCTGGGATCCCATCTAGAGCCAAGTTTCTTGCCAATCCTTAAATGACTCCCTTAATGTAGATATCTTATTCCCTTGCCCAATATCCACCTTTCCTCCATCTCCACACTCCCACTCCCCCAAGCTCTCCCCAGTCCTTCCCTTCTCCCTTCTCCCTCTCCCTCTCCCCTTCCCACATCCCCCTACCCACACCTCTATCCCCGCCCCCATCCTTCCAACCTTTGCCTGGCGATGTTGTTTGCTTCCAATTTCCAGGAGGATCTATATATGCTTTTCTTTGGTTTCACCTTGCTATTTGGCTTCTATGGGATTCTGAGCTATAAGCTTAGTGTCTTTGGTTTATGGCTAGGGTCGACTAATGAGTGAATACATACCATAGTCGTCTTTTTGGGTTTGGGTTACCTCACTCAGGATAGCGTTTTCTATTTCCATCCATTTGCATGCAAAATTCAAGATGCCATTGTTTTTTCCTGCTGAGTAGTATACTAATGTGTATATATTCCACACTTTCTTGATCCATTCTTCCATTGAGGGGGACCTAGCTTGTTTCAAGGTTCTGGCTATTACAGATAATGCTGCTGTGAACATAGTTGCACAAATGCTTCTGTAATATGGTTGGACTTCTCTTGGGTATATTCTCAAGAGTGGGATTGCTGGATCCTGAGGTAGGTTGATTCCCAATTTCCTTAGAAACTACCACACTGATTTCCAAAGAGCTTGCACAAGTTTGCATTCCCACCAGCAATGGATGAGAGTTCCCCTTACTCCACATCCTTTCCAGCCTAGGCTATCATTGGTGTTTTTGATTTTGGCCATTCTGACAGGTGTAAGATGGTATCTCAAAGTTGTTTTGATTTGTATTTCCATGATGGCTAAGGAAGCTGAACATGACTTTAAGTATCTTTTGGCCATTCGAACTTCTTCTGTTGAGAATTCTCTGTTCAGATCATTACCCCATTTTTTAATTGGGGTATTTAGAATTTTAATGTCTAGTTTCTTGAGTTCTTTGTATATTTGGAGATCAGACCTTTGTCTGATGTGGGGTTTGAGTTCTTTGTATATTTGGAGATCAGACCTTTGTCTGATGTCGGGTTAGTGAAGATCTCCCTTTACATGTCTTTTTGTCTTAATGACTGTGTCTTTTGCTTTACAAAGTCTTCTCAGTTTCAGGAGGTCCCATTTGTTCATTCTTGCTCTTATTGTCTATGTCATTGGTGTTTTATATAGGAAGTGGTCTCCTGTGCCCATGTATTGCAAGCTACTTCCCACTTTCTCTTCTATCAGGTTCAGTGTGGTTGGATTTATATTGAGGTCTTTAATCCATTTGTACTTGAGTTTTGTGCATGGTGATAGTTAAGGGTCTAATTTCATTCTCCTACAGGCTGACATCCAGTTATGCCAGCACCATTTGTTAAAAATGCTTTCATTCTTTCATTGCATAATTTTAGCCACTTTGTCAAATATGAGGTGTTCATAGGTTTGTGGAATAATATCCTGGTCTTTGAAAAACCTGATGAATTGCTAAGGATCCATAGGTTCCTACTAAGTCCGAGTAATTCCAGAGGATCAACTGGTGTTAATAAGAACAAAAATAAACAACAGACAAAAACAAGTGGTTAATTTTGTCCACATATATGAACTTAAGCACCAAAAAATTAAGTATAACAAGATTAAAAATATTTTTATTGTTCTTTAACAGAACAAGGGTTCACAACACAAGACATTAGATTTAACACTGTATGGGATGCTATTTTGAAAACTCTTTACCATTAATGGTTTTCTTACTAATAATAAATCTTCACAGTTATAGGAAATCACAACCTTGGCTCAATGTGACGCTCCAGCCCCTGCTGCAGACAAACAAGACAGGCCTGCATTTATTTTAACCAAATAATTGAATGGTGTTTAAATATTCTCTCACTCTCTCTCTTTTTCATTCTCTCTCTTCCTCCATGTCTTAAAGTAGTCATATAGAAGAATTCAAAGTGAAATTCTAGCCACTGTGAAACTTATGAAACACATGAAATCAGATACTATGTAGATCACTTTAGAGTCCAGACATGGCTAGCAAATCTAAAAATGAAGCAAAATATAAATAATGTAGGTATTTGTGAGACCATGCTTGGACTTCATTTGACTTGAGTTGGCATAGGTATCCTTCATGTTGTCAATATAAATTCTTCTGCATTGGTGGTTTCTCAGAAAATTGGGATTCAACTTACTTCAGGAGTCAGCAATACCATACTTGGGGCATATTCCCAAAGACTGCTCAATCATACTACCAGGACATCAGTTCAACTATGTTCATAGCAGCATTATTTGTAATAGCCAGAAACTAGAAACATCCTAGATACCCCTCAGTTGAAGAATGAATTTTTAAAAATGTGGCACATTTACACATTGGAGTACTACTCAGTGTAAAAAACAATGACATTTGAAATTTGCATGTATATGGATGGAACTAGAAAAAACCATCCTGAGTGAGGTAACCTAAATCCAAAAGGATGAACATGGTATGTTCACACTTATAAGTAGATACTAGCTATAAACAATGGATATTGAGCCTATAGTTCATGATTCTAGAAAATCTAAGTAACAGGTTGAACCCTAAGAAAAGCATACATAGAACAACCTAGAAAGGGGAAATAGACAAGACTTCCTAAGAAAATTTGAAGCCTGGGGTTTGGAAGAAAAGGGAGGGAAGAAGGACAAAAGAAGGGGAGAAGAGAAGGAGGAGGAGAACTCGAGGGAATGGGATAGTCGAGGTAGAGAAAGAACAGAGATGAGAGCAAGGAAAGTGATATTTTGAGTGAGGAAGCCATTATGGGATTAGCAAGAAACCTGGGACTAGAGAAACTCCCTTGAATCAACAAGAATGACCTCAGATAAGAACCAAAGCAATAGAGGAGAGGGTCCCTGAACTAGCCTTGCTCTAAAGTTAGATTGATGAATTTTTTAAATGCCACCATAGAACCTTCATCCAGCAGGTGATGGAAACAGAGACAGAGACCCACTGTGGAACACTGAGCTAAGCTCCCAAAGTCCAGTCAAAGAGTGAGTGAAGTGAGAATATGAGCAAAGAGGTAAAGACCATGATGGAGGTACCCACTGAAACAGTTTGCCTGAGCTAATGGGAGCTCACCAAATCCAGCCAGTCAAGAAATGAACCAGCATAGGTCTAAACTAGTATCTCTGAATGTGGATGACAGTTGTATGTCTGGAGCATACTGTGCAGCCACTGGCAATGGCTCTAGGACTTATCCCTACAACTTGTACTGGCTTCTTGGAAACCTATTCTCTTTGGATGGATACCTTGCTCAGCCTAGATATAGTAGGGAGGGCCTTTGACCTTCCCCAAAGCAATGTGCCTTACCCTCTTTGAGGAATTAATGGGGGTTGGAGTTAGGAGATAGGTGGAGGGAATGTGAGGAGGTGAAGGAGAGGGAACTGGGATTGGTATGTAAAATTAAAAAAGATAGTTTTCTTTTTTTTTACCTTTTTTTTTTTCGAGACAGGATTTCTCTGTAGCTTTGGAGCCTGTCTGGAAACTAGCTCTTGTAGACCAGGCTGGCCACGAACTCACAAAGATCTGCCTGCCTCTGCCTCCTGAGTGCTGGGATTAAAGGCATGCGCCACCACTGCCCGGCAAAAAAGATAGTTTTCTTACTTTAAAAAAAAATTAATTAAAAAAAAATGCTTCTGCCTTCCTTTGCTTGGATTTGATGCCTTATCCACAGGAGAGGTTACATGGATGGTATTTTTAACTGATCAGAAGTCACGACAGTGTAAATCATTGGTTCTGTGGTGCGGGCATACTATAGTTGCATTGTCAGATTGTCACGTTGTCAAACTGCCTTCCGAATATTTATTTACATCTATTGATTCCTTGTGAATATTGATTAACATTGTCAGAGAAGTTTCATTTCATAGATTGTAGTGGTTAAATTAGAAATTCAAAAACTTTTCGAAATACTTTGAAAAGATGCATAACTTACTTGCTTTGTTGTAGATGTGACATCTTTATCAAACTTTTCTCCATGTAAGTCACAGAGAACATCACAAAAGAAAAGGCAAAAAGAATGCAATAGTTTGCGAATGAGAAACAATGTTATGAAATGCTGACTTTTGGACAGGACACAACTGTTGCACTTGGAATCTTATAGCTATTGTGGTTATCTGAAAAAAAGTAACACAAGATCAGGCCATTACAATTATAAAATATGTGTGGGAAAGGACTCCCAAGGCACTGCTTCTATCAGGGAACATATTGGCACTTTATGTTTGGTAGGGGAGGAGATGAGAGAAGCTGTCCTTTAGGAGAATGTAGCTTTCAGGAGATGGAAAACATACTAAAGGATTACCATATATCCATACAGAAACTTGCAATTTTGAACTAGCCTGGAACTTGTTAAATAGACCAAGCTGTGCTGAACTCACAGATATGTATGTCTCTGTCACTTTAAGGCTTGCATTAAAATTGTGTGCCAACATTCCTGAACCTTATGCTGTTTTTATAACTAATCTGGAACCCCTTCCCAGTATTGACACTATACACAGTGAGATGGTCCCTCTCACACCAATCACTATCAAGAAAACATCTATAGATTTTCCCACATGCTAATCTAATAGAATAAAATTCTCAGTTGACATTCCCTATTCCAAGACCTGTATAGGTTTGAATAAATCAAAAACATCTGCAAAAAAATGATATTACACAGTTCATAATATCTGGAAGAGAAAGTTCAAATTTAATTCTACAAATGAATTATATACACAGAAAAAGGTGGGTATGTTAATTACGTTTATTTGATTATTGCATTATATATGTAAATATATGACAAATCATTTGATTGCACCTATTTATACATTTATGATAATGTAGAAAGTTATTTTTTAATTAAAAGCTAAAGATCTTGCTTCTTGCATGACTGATTTGAGCTGTCCTTCCAATTTTTCCTCACACTCTTAGAATTATTTTATTTCCATACAATGTGTTATGTTCACATTCACCCCTTTCCCCATTTACTTTCTGACTTTCCTACACTTGCAAGTTTGCTTTCTTTTCTCTCTTTGTTAAATCTTGGAAGCCAATTCTGTACTGGTCAAATATTCTTCAACCAGAGAATAATCTTCTATCCAGGGTCTCTACTCAAAAAGAAAGCTATCTTCCCTCTCCCACAACCTTTCATCACTCCTTAATCTAAAAAGTAACCATTAAGGATTAAATAAAATGACTCATCTGATTTCAATGTGCTGAATGGAGGCATCAAGTATGAGAGGTAACATATCCTTCCCATATACTTACATAAATGACTCCAAAAGTGCACCACTACCTTTAGTTGTATAGCTGCCAAACGTAAATGAGTAAGGAAGTCTTTTAAGAACACCTGAAAAGAGAAGTGAAGGGAAAAATATCATCAGTAAAATTACAATTCTTAGGCAGGGGACCAGGACAAAATACTGACAGCATACAGAATACCTGCACAAACTAAAGTCACACAAAAACAAAGCACAGAGAAGGGAAATGAGCATGAAGTTCCATCCATAGTTGAGGAAATATTAGTATTAAATAGATGTGTGGTTAACATTTCAAGAACCTCCTATATTTGTCATGACACTTTAACTGCAGTGGTCACATTATTAAAAATAGGTTTAGAATTGGAACGTGCAGAATTCCACTCTCTCTGAGACCACTGATGCCCTTTCTCTCACTGGAGTCATATTCTGGCACTGTAAAAATAATCCATCATAAAGAAGTAGCGTGAGCATTCAACCTTAATAGGAGAGGAGGTACCTTGTCTTACTGAAAATTGATATGCCATATTTGATTTTTTACAATGTGAGGCCTGCCCTTTCCTCATTTCCTCAAGAACAAATGAAGGCAGAGTGGATGTAGAGTGGACATGATAAGGAGTGGACTGGAAGGAGGAGAGTGATAGGAAATTGCAGTGGGGATTTAAAATAAATAACTAAGCAAGTTAGTAAATAAATAAATAAAAGGAAAGTGAAAGATCAAGAAGGTGAGACGAGAAAGGAGAAAGGGAGAGAGAGATGCCGATTTCTGGTAAGTTCAAGATTGATTTCTCTATATTCTGTATACAAAGTCTGTGATCCTCAGCAATAGTGGCTTATTAGCTAGCTTTGCAGTTGGCAAGCAAGTTCAATGTTAATAACCTGTGCTCTTAAGTGTGGGTTCCTCTGGGGATTACCTAACCAATAATGTATAAGAAGGTAACATGACTGTCAATAAAATTCTTATTTAATAACTCATGCCTTCTGCAAATATTATTATGTAAGTTGTGTTCTAAATCTTTATACTATTATATTTTTACCAAGCTGACAAAGTAGTATGTTTTCATAAGGCTTCCTATTACATTCTTAGTTTTATTTGCTCCACCCTTTATTTCCTCAATTACCACATCTTCCTGTTCCCTTTCTTGGTCAAGCCTTTCATTATAAATACTCAACTCATCTTCATTCATACAAATGAATAATGAACCTTTGTTTACTCCTATTTTGTGGACAAACTTGATTCCATACCTTGGGTTTGTACATGAAATACTGTACAGAAGCAATTTTTGAAGGCTTAGATCATCAAATGAGATTCTCGCAAAATCAAATGAAAAGCTCACAAAAGTCACGTGTTATACTTTAATCCATAGCTTGTATTTAAAAAAATGAATTTGAACCAAATTTCTCTAATTATGCTTTTGCACCATAGATATTAATTTACAAATACCTACTCATGTTTTTGCTTTTCAAAAACTTAACAGATGTGAATAAGCAATGATCCTAAATCAGAAACATTTATTAAATGAGTCACTTCTCAATTCAGCAGCCTACATAAAATTCTTAATCATGTATTTGATTTGAAATAGTCAATTCAGGAACCTACAAGAAATATTTAATTTCTTTTTATATATAGTATTGTTAATTTCCCCCTAGTGTGTATTACCTCCAACTATAAACAAGATACACTGAATTTATATTCCAAATCTGAACATATGTAGAATGGTATTTTTCCCAATATAACAAAATATCTTATCAATAAGTAATTGACAAGTATCTTGAAATATGTTGAAATACTTTTTTTGCAATGCTGAATATAATTGATGGCTGAGAACATTATTTCACTAATTCTCATAGTAGAATGTATGATAGGACAACTGTTAAATATGCTTATACCTGGGTCTCTAGAAAGCAATTACAAAGAGATGGGATTAATATGAACTGTGAATACAAAATTTTTATTTTTAGAAGCACTTCAAGGTAGTTTTGTGACAGTTTAAATTCCATGAATGAACTTTATAATGAAACTAGCTTACAGTTCAAGTAACCAAGTAAAAATAAAATTGGATGATATATATAGGTGTGTGTGTCTGTTTTAAATAATTGTAAATTTGATAAATAGTATTTACATTTTATCTGAAAAAGCATAAAGTACTTATCTCAACCAAGAGATGTGTACATTCCAAAAACATAAAACTTAATCAGATACTTTGACATTATAAACACTATTGGCGGGTATAATCTTGACTACTTTAGCCACTTTTTTGGGCTTTGATGATGTTATATTGGTCACAATGCAAATAAAATATCCTAAAATTTAAAATCTATTATCAGTGAAAGAAAATAATTTTTAACATATAAATAAATAATAAAAATACCTGGAGGTTATTCTGACCTAAAGAATAATAGTAGATTTCATCAGTAGTCATACAGTTCATATGCACAATTTATTAACTCTCCTCAGTAGGACAAAGAGGACTGTATAGAAATCTCTCCTATATCTATCAATGAAATTTAATGGAAATATATAAATCAGGATTATATAAGTTAGGACATAGACCAATAACTATAAAATCTCATGCTAAAAATAATTTTTTTCTCCCCTAAACTATTTTTTTCACTTTGTTTTTTGTCATAATACTTTCTCCCATCCTTCATTACTTTGGATCAAAATTGAAGCACCTTCATAGTTAGTTGTAATTCTTATTTTTTTTATTGATTTCATTGAACTATACATTTTTTCTCTGTTCCCCTCCCTTGCTCTCCCCTCCACTCTACCCTCTCCCATGGTCCGCATGCTCCCAATTTACTCAAGAGAACTAGTATTTTTATTTTTCCATTGTAGACTAGATCCATATATGCCTCTCTTAGGGACCTCATTATTGTTGAGTGATATGGGATTTTCCTCTGTATGCTGTGATTACCATTAATGAATATAGAAAACTGGCTTGGCCTGTTGATAGGACAAAACTTAGGTAGGTTGAGAAAAATAAGCTGAATTCTGGGAGAAAGTAGGGTGGGAGAAAGTAGGGTGGACTGAGAAATAAGCCATGGAGATACGAGAGTCAGAGATGCCGAAATTTTAGCTGGTAAGCCACAGCCACATGGCGATACACAGATTAATAGAAATGGGTTAAATTAATATGTAAGAGTTAGCTAATAAGAAGCTAGACTAATGGGCCAAGCAGTGATTTAATTAACACACTTTCTGTGTGATTATTTTCAGGCTAAGCTGCTGGAAACAAATGAGTGGTTCCTTCCTGCAATAGTCTAGGTTTTCTAGGATAGTGTATTGTAGGCTGGCTTTCTTTGCTTTATGTCTAAAATCTACTTATGAGTGAGTGCATATGATGGTTCTCTTTCTGAGTCTGAGTTACCGCACTCATTATAATATTTTATAGATCCATCCAATTACCTGTAAATCTGATGATGCCATTATTTTTTTTTCTGCTGTTAAGTACTTCACTGTGTAAATGTACCACATTTACCTTATCAATTCTTTTTTATTTGTAATTTTTTTCATTTCTAATGATTTTATTGAGCTATACATTTTTCTCTGCTCCTCTCCCTTGCTCTCTCCTCCCCTTCAACCCTCTCCCATGGTCCCCATGCTCACAATTTACTCAGAAGATCATGCATTTTTCTACTTCCCATGTAGATTAGAACCATGTATTAATCTGTTAGGGTCCTCATTGATGTCTAGGTTCTCTGGGATTGTCATTTGTAGGCTGGTTTTCTTTGTTTTATGTTTAAAAACCACTTATGAGTGAGCACATATGATAATTGTCTTTCTGGGTCTGGGTTACCTCATTCAATATGACGTTTTCTAGATCCATCTATTTGCCTGCAAAATTCAAGACATCGTTATTTTTCTCTGCTGTGTAGTACTTCATTGTGTAAATGTACCACATTTTTTTATTCATTCTTCTGTCAAGGGGCATTTAGGTTGCTTCTTGGTTCTGGCTATGACAAACAATGCTGCTATGAACATGGTCGAGCACATATCTTTGTGGTGTGATTAAGCATGCTTTGGGTATATACCCAAAAGTGGTATTAATGGGTCTTGAGGAAAGTTGTTTTCTAATTTTTTGAGAAATTGCCATACTGAGATGATCATGTGGTTTTTATTTTTCAGTTTATTTATATGGTGGATTATGTTGACAGATATTCGTATGTTGAAACATCTCTGCATCTCCCACTTGATCATAGTGTATGATGGTTCTGATGTGTTCTTGGATTGGATTTGCCAGTATTTTATTTAGTATTTTTGTATCAATGTTCATGAATGAGATTAGTCTATAATTCTTTTTCTTAGTAATGTCTTTCTGTGGTTTGGGTATCAGGGTAATTGTAGCCTCATAAAAAGAATTTGGCAATGTCCCTTCTGTTTCTATTGTATGGAATAATTTGAGGCTTATTGGTATTAGTCTTCTTTGAAAGTCTTGTAGAATTCTGAGCTGAAACCATCTGGTCCTGGGCTTTTTT